>WURT03097005.1:0-12525 GCA_009936505.3 Holothuria glaberrima
CCACCAAAAACAATAGGGTTCTTCCTCTCAACATGACAAATCTACATACCAAATATGAAAAGTGTCAGTCATTGCTAACTTGAGATATCGTGTTTACAAGGTTTTCCATTTTTGACCAGAGAGGACCGGAGAAATCTATTGTTCAGAACACCCGAGGATCGGAGAACAATAGAAAATGTCCTCACCTTGAATGGAATGTTGGGTCACACATACACATGCACACACACCATCATGGATGCATAGGTTTCTCTTTATCATCGAAACCAAAAAGTCTCTACTTAAAGACCTTGTCAATATTTCTAATTAATAGTCTGCTTTCTGACAGAAATTCAACACATTAGAAACATGACCTTACTTTTTTGCCCATTAGTTTTCGCCAAATCTTTCCTGTGGTTTGGGAAGCTATAAACCCACTTAACTCATCACGGAATTAGACACGGTATAATTGTCACAGAGGTGGCACTACCTTTACGTTGAGGTCGTGACATATGAGCTGTGCCAATTAACTTACCGCGTCTAATTCTGCGGGAGATGGGGACTGTTCACATATATAATAGATGAGGTAATTACGAGTGAAATAGATTGTAAGATCTTCAACAATTTGAACTTTGAGATGTTTTGAGTTAGCACCAGGGGAAGTTTTATGTCTATGAGAGTAATGATCCCCTAGCCACCCTACCACAAAACTGCCACAATTGAATGTTGGCAAACATTCCCTGGTGATTACTGCAAAAAGGAAGACCACCACAGATCTATTCCTTGTTTTACTCAACTAAATGGATGATATTGTCAGGCAACAACAGATCTTATTGTAGAATGTTCCCTGGAAGGTTGGTAGAATAAAAATTCCTGCCACATTTCTCCTCCAAATGGGCAACATTTTGAGGTTGTTGGAGGTAAAAAGTGTTATCTGCTAAAGTATTGTACTGGAATGCAAATCACAGTAGGCACTGTAATGTATAAACCTACAGTTGTACTGCCACATCAGCATCGAGTGTCTACATACGTATCAATTTTTGGAAAACAGGCCACTGTTCATCTACTGATGCCATACTCACACAGTTGAGATATCAACTATTAACTCTCATACTACATTGTATGGCACATGCCCTAAGTCAGAGAGATCATTTTTTGACTCTCCAAGGTCCATTTCTAAATTCAGGCGGTCACTTCGAGTGAAAAACACACTTTCAAGTAGAAGATTCATGCCTTAGAATTTCACACTTACAAAATCCTTCAACCTCTCACCTTTTCTTGAAGGCTAAGGGCTCGTCGTTTTCCAAAGTCTGTTGAAACTTTAACTTTGTGTTTACTCCTGCCAGCTAAGTTATCACCTTCTGATTTCATTCGTCTTACATGGCCATGGTTGTTGTTGGTGGTATCTGTCACGAGAGATGGTTCCGACCCCGTTGGTGAAAATGGAGAGTTGTCCAGACTCTCATCTGAAGGGCTGAAATGAGCCTGAATTCCATGGAAACATGATGGTAAATACATGACTAGAAACAGGTGTAAATCACTCAATTTATTATTTACTTTCTCAAAAGGTTCTGAGCTTTCCAAATGTTTATCAAACATCTTGAGATGTTTGCAATCAACTTTCCATGAACAAGAAGGATGTTTTCAAAGCAAATGTCAGCAATATTGCTAGTAAATTTTTTTCCACTTCTGAACGAAGCATCTAAATCATTAAGTTGCTTGAAATGTTTCCTTATTCAAGCCAATTGATGAGATATTTGCACCAAGCAGGATGTAGGGTAGTAATTTTGACCTCTCATAACCTTCAGATGTAGCGGCAGCAAGCATGGATTATTGGATTCGAGACACACTGCAACAATGGGAAGTAAACTGGGACATTCCATTAAATCATGAAAAATCCCAGGAGACAAAAATAGATGAAATGCATCCTGTTCTTTATTTTATTGAGGTGATGATTGACCACAGGGATGTGTACATCATACAAGAAGCCTAGTATCCTAAACCACAAGTAAAGTTTCATATTATCCTGGTGGTTTTGCAGCAGTCAATACTTTTCCTTTCACAAATAATTAGAATATCTGTAGTGTTTCTAACTTAAAGGGAGATGGCAGCCACCCAAAGTTTATTTTCAAAAGTTTGCTAAATCTTACAAGTTTCCTCTTATTTTGCTCACATGTATGTTTCTTAATGTTTCTGTATACAGACATTAAATATTGAAGGTAAACCAAGGACTATTTTTGCATGAAATTAACAAATGAGTTACAAACATTGTCACATGATTTGTAAGAGCCATTCCTGAACTAGGATGACGGGGCACATTCATTTAAATTGGGGGGACTGCATTTTCATTTAAGTCATGGAAGTACTACCTCAGTAATCCCATGCTTAAAGCATACCTGATGTCTATCATTACAAAAATATATGTTACAAAGGCTGATAACAAGTGATTCATTTGTATTACAAACAGAAAAACATAAAGTCGTCTGCTTCTCTTTATTTGTCAATGTACAAACTATGACGTCAATGTCGAAACTTTTCATTACGTGACTATAAAAATATGGACAGTGAGAGAAGTTAAAGGAAACAGCACAAAATTTCCAGAACTACCACATGTCCTACTTGTTACCTTCCCAGAGTTCAGGGGTCATGATGGTCTAGTGGTGAAGGTGTAACCATTTAATTCTGGTTGATTTCCTGTCTCATGCAACATGCTTACTCTTTCAGACAATTTGGATTGTTGCAAACAGAATGCTACCTCATGATTCACAACATGTGAAAGTGTAGCCTATACAGTATACAGTGGAATCACGTTTGCTGTCCATTTCGGTTAAGAAAAGTAATGCTAAAGGAAAGATATGACCCTGCTCCAATAAACATCTCAGGTATCAGAGTCCTCACTGATACCTTTAGGCCAACCATTAAGGATTTGAATTTATTAAATTAATTTAAACATGGTAGATTATGCAATAGTCTGTAGAAGAATGATATCAACGGCATTGTTATTTTCTGATTTATAACTACTTCTTTCCAAAAACACTACAACTTGCTCTTAAATATGCATAATCACTGTTTAATGTATTAGACTGACTTGCCTATAGAAGCCCTTTCCTAACAACGTGCTATGCAAGAGGTTAGTAATCTTTTAAGGATGATACAAACATTTTGATTTAACAAGGATTCAATACAAGCTGTACAAGAAGGACATCACAAATTATAGTGCAATATGACTTCTTCAAGTAGTATCAATACATTTCCAAAATTTTGTACATCAGCAACTGAAAAGGCCATGAAAGTGGGAGATTACCAACCTCTGTAATATATACATTTCACATGATTTTACCATTTAGGCACACTTCAGCAATTCAACTTACATCAGGAACTTCTTCACCAAATGAGTTTTCTCTGCTGAATGCTGAAAGAAAAGGATAAAGAATGATAAATTGTTTACCATTAAAATAAACTGTAATTTTAATTAAACACAGGAAGTTGTACATTTCCACATGGAAATACCTGTAGTATTTAAATACCACAGCCTCCACTCCTTATTGGGGGGTATAGCAGAAGGGATTGCAACAATCAAAGTAGTACTACTGAGATTGGCTTCAGATAATTCTGGACCTGTTTCCCAATATGGTCCAGTCCACACCCCACCCCCAGTGGCAGAGCATCCAAATAGTCAGGAGGCCTTCGGACTCAAACAGCCTGTCGGCGACCTTTTTGGGTTTTTACCCAATTGAGGCATAGGGTATCGATTCTCCCTACTTCAAAGCACCCCTACAAACCATTCTCTCCCTCCCTCTGACAGAATTTTTAAGCTCCACAACTGTCCTCCCTGACGGGGTCTCCGGTGTTGGTGACTCACATTTGTGAGTGGAAGAAGATGAGTCATACAATGCACTGGTGTGAGCTTCAAACCATTTTGGATTCCAACAGAAAGCAAACACCACATGTTTAAAAAGAAAGATTTCCACTTTTAGGAAACCATTAAGTAATACAGCCTTACACTTATTTCCAATTTTAGAAAACCATTAAGGAATACAGCCTTACACTAAAACATGATCAGACTCAGCTCTGACTACAAAAGGGAATCACTTTAGTAAAATTCCAGACAGCTGGTAAGGGAAGATCACTTATGACAATATGCTGTCATACTCTTGAGAATGACATGAGGTCACTGGCCTCACAGCTTTTAAAGGGTAAACACAATATTTGTTAAACACCAGTAAAAACTGACAACTCTCCTTCTTCCCCAACAAATACATTTCATACTTAAAATATAACAAAATATCAATGTTTCAGGTCACTAAATAACTTTATATACCGCATGAACTTAACAATTCACTATAACAAAGTTACTGTCACATGGTTGCAATGAGTCATCCAAGAATATAAAGGATGCCAGGGTATACTTATTCAAATTGGGACCACTACATTTTACTTCAACTGTCATGATTACTTTTTCCAATAAAATAGAATGACTGTTCTGCTTGAAATCAAACAATTACTGCTCTCATAAACATGGTAGCATCAAAAGTCACCAGGCTTTAAATGGCAAGTCAGGGTTACCAACTATAACTTGAATTAAAGGCTAAATCCTTGCCAAAAATGCCAAATCCTGCATTTCACTGCCAATTTGAAAAACAGGTCAAAGAAATACTGATAACTGAAAAAGTCATAAAATCATTGATGTTTATAAAGTTTCCTCTAGGATTCAATATTTAATGGCCAAATGAAATTTTCAATGTCAAATAAGATTTTTTGGGGGCCAAATTCACTCCAACTTGACAGTAAAAAGTGCCACTTGGCAACCCTATGTGTGCAACAGTCACTACAATGTGAATCTTTGCAAGAAAATGCGAGTTTACTCACATGACATTTTTGAAAGTGAATTTTTCAACATTGGCAAACTATCTCTTTGGTTTTCATGTGAGATGCAATACTAATTTTGTGGAAACATAAGATCTAGTGAGATAAGTACATGCTGAAAGATCCAATGACGCTGTTTTAAAGAGCAAATCTCTTCATTCCAGCGAGTTTCAATTATCCCAACTATGCAACTTGAAACTCCTCCCATAACTGTATAAAGCTCCTCCTTGTGCAGACACAAACCTATTTTATTGTTTAAGACCATATCCTGATGAGCATACAAGGCTGAAATGTGTAATCCATTTGCCCTCTCTGTATTGCATGGAATGTGAGCTACCCTGCGTCTTTTGAATTTTCAACCTTCGCTGTCAACCAAAGAGCAGAAATGAACTGAGAATCCGCCCACCTGACTGGTGTGGGTATTCACGAGTGTTTATACTTACCCCTTTGCTACATCTTATTTGCATTAATTTGCACTTGGTGCGCTACCCAGAGTAGTTTTAGCACCCCGCCACCTATGTCCACCATCTTGTCTTAAAGATCGTCCTCATTAGGCTGAAGCGCAATCAGCAAGGAGCGACTCCCCCAGAGCACTTACCATGTTTGTATGGAGGGCCAACATCAGACGCGGCGAAGAAGGCTGTAAAATCTGTGACTGGGGCTCGCCCGGCCTCGGCCAGGCAGAGCCGATAAGTGGAATAATTTGGCCCCATCCCTGGAGAACCCGCTTGACCCCGAAAGCTGCCTCGTGAGGGGGGAAGGCCCGGGGAGAAGAGCTAGGGACCTACTGAATTGTAGGAACTCTGTGCAATACTTAATACATATACAAGGAAAAGTGAACAAGTAGATAAAGTATATACAAATGAAGTATTTACAAGATAAAAGCCCCCCGACTCTTACCCCTCCAGGGGGCAGGGCCAGCAGGTTGTAGCAAGGGGTAAATATAGTCGCTTGTGAATACCCACACCAGTCGGGGGGGGGGGAATTCACTTCGCAGACATATACTTACCCCTTACTACATCTTATTTGCATTAGTCTGGCACCGACGAGATGGTGGGTAGTTAGCAGAGTGGGGGCACCTAGGATGGCACGGCCGAAAGCTGCCTCGGCAGAGAGAGTGTCCATGAGGTAGCAGGCTACGAAAGTGGAGGGGGTCTTCCACGCAGTGGCCTTGAGGATGTCCTAGATGGGCACGCCGGCGCAGAGCCTCTTCAAAGCCGCTTGGCTCTGTGGATTAGGGCGAATGGCGGGAATGCGTATGCATCGAGGCCGTCCCACGAGAGGGACAGCCCATCTATCGCCCAGGCCCGAGGATGGAATGTCCTCAAGCAGAAGGTCGGTAGCCTGGCATTCTCTGCCATTGCGAACAAGTCCAGGTTCGGCCTGTGGAACCGTTTGAACAGCCATGTGGAACACCTGGGAGCTAGTTCCCACTCCCCTTGACTCGTACGGCCTCTGGACAACGCATCTGCAAGTGTGTTGTCTCTCCCCGCCACGTGTATCGCCCTTAGCACGATGTCGTGCTGGCGGCACCACTGGAGGAGGGACCAAACCTTCAGGCAGAGCTGGGGGATCTTGTCCTGCCCTGCCTGTTGATGTACGCCATGGCCATGACGGTGGTGTTGTCCGAGAAGACTGTCAGGCATCTGCCTTGCACATGATCCCTGAGGGCATTTACCGCCCTCACTACAGCTTCGAGTTCGAGGACGTTGATGTAAAGTCCTGACTCTTCTGTTGTCCACACCCCTGCGAGGGTTCTGTACTCACAGAAGGCACCCCAGCCCGATAGCAAAGTGTCCATAGTGACGGACAGACTGAGGCAATAAGTCCCGAAGGGCACACCCTCCTTGAGGTGTTCGTCCTTGGTCCACCACTCTAGGTGGGGGCAGACGTGGTCGGCCATGGGGACCAGGGTCTCTAGATCCCTGGTGGCCAGGCGGAAGTAAGACAACAGGTGAAACTGTAAAGGCCTCATGTGCAGGCGGCAGAGGGGCACAACCCCGACTAAGCTGCCCAGAAGGCCCAGCACTCATAGCCAGACTCTGGCGGGGCTCCGAGGAGTCCGCAGAAGAGTGTCTAGTGCTTGCTTGAGGGTGGCGGTCCTCTCCACGGAGGGGAACGCCTGGCCCAAAGCCAAGTCTAGTCTGGCCCCACATATCCCAGTGACCGGGATGGGGGTGGAACTTGATTTCTCCCAGTTGATCACCCAACCTGTGTGTGTGAGGAGGGTGATCATTGCCTCGACATTGGCCCAGGACTGCACCTCTGAGTCCCCTAGGACGAGCCAATTGTCCAGGTAGGGGAAGAGCAGAATGCCGCTGCGCCTGAGCTCTGTGATGACTGCTCCCGCCACCCGTGTGAATGCCCGAGGGGCCGTAGAAAGACGGAAGGGAAGAGCCATGAACTTGAAGGTCTCCCTTTGGTACTCGAAGGCCAAGAACCTCTGGGACGCCGGGGCAATGGGAACATGAAGGTAAGCGTCCTTGAGGTCCAGTGAAGCCGCCCACATGCCGACTCTTAGAGCCAGGATGATGGAAGCCAGTGTTTCCATACGGAAGCGAAGGGGCCTTACGTAGGCGGCATTCAGAGGCCTCAGGTTGAGGATCAACCTCCAGGAGCCATCCTTTGGGGCAAGGAAGAAAGACGAGCAGAAGAGGGGTCCCTCCTCTCTGGTTGCTTGGAGACTGCACTCTTCCTGAGAAGGGCCTGTATCTTGTCTTCCAGAATCTGCCAAAGATCCGGGTCAGTCATGGTTGGAGTTCCCTTCCCCCACCTCCTGTGGGAGGGGGCCGTGAACTCGAGGTGGTAACCTCGGGCTACCAAACTGACCACCCACCGGTCCGGGAAGAACGACTCCAAGATGTTGGCGAAGAGCCTCAACCTCCCCCCTAACACTGGGACCACAGTAGGGTGGGCACCCCTAGGGCTGCGCGGGGGGAACTGGGCTGGCTGCGGTGGAGAATACGTAGGTCTGCTCGCAGCAGGCGCCTGTCCTCTCCCACTGCCCCTAGTCACTGGGCTGCCTCGTCCCCCCCTGGCCTGCCCGGAAGGGTTACCTCTCCAGGCTGGGCCCCTGCGCCAAGCTGCTCCCTTGGGAGCCTTCTTGGGTTTCTGCTTCTTTGCGAGTGCCTTGGCCTTCCCGCGGGCAGCAGAGCGGGTGGGGGAGCAGTTGGCGGTCTAGAGGGTGGCTTGAAGAAGTCTGAGGCTGTCTCCTCATGCCTCTTCACCTCCTGCACGAACCTGTCCAAGAACTGGCCGGAGAAGAGGTCAGGGTGTGCCACATGCAACTGCTCCAGGCAGTTTCTTGCCTCGGCAGAAGGCCACTGAAAGGTGTCGAGTACGTTTGCTCGTCTCACCCTTACGGCCTTCAGGGCTACCCTGGTAAACTGGTCATACACCAGCCGAGCCAGGGGACCTAGCAGGAAAACCAGTTGACCGGTTTCGGCTCAAGAGAATGGTACCTTGTCGCCAGGAACCTGCAGGTGAGCCCTACAGAGCGCTTCGGCTACGAGAAGAAACACAGAGGAAAACTTAAGGCGAGCCCTGGCCGCAAGATCTGCCTGGAACCAGTCTTCCTCCATCCTTCTGCGTAGTGGCTCCCGAAAAGAGCCGGAGGTAAGACCCTTGGCCACCCTCACCTTGTTACGGGTCTCGTCTGAGACAGAGGGTGGCTTGAAGAGGGTCCCCAGTCCTCCTCAGCAACTCTGACAAGCCTCTCTTGTTGAGCCGGAAAGGACATCCATGATTGATTGGACGCCAGAGCCTCTAGATGCAGTTTACACTGTACGTCGACCGGAACTCTGGCGGGCCCACTTGCGTAGCCTCGTTGGTGGCACTCAGCCAGGACCCGGCTGAAACTCCAGCTTGGAGGTAAGAATCTCCTAGACTGCGGCCATCAAGGACTGAGGCAGGTCGGTCCTCCTGGGGGATTTTTCCTCAGTGGGGCAAGTATTGGGCAACGACCCATCAACCACCAGAGGGTGCCTGGTGGAGGGTCGGGAGCTGCGCTAGCTTGTAAGTGCGCCGTTTGCTTGGCGGCCTCGCTTGCCACAAGCAGGCCCAACAAGTTCGCAAGTTCGCAAGTTGGGCCACCCAAGCCGGATCCAAAAGGTCCGGAGCTCCCCCAGGACTAGCCCGACGTCGCCGGTTAGACCGATCGCGGTGGTACCCAGCATCAGAGTGGGATGCGGAGTCAGAGGGCTCTGGCGCCTAGACCCTCCGGAGGGACTTTGAGACCGATGGTCACGAGAGTACCGCCGAGTTGTGGCTACCAGAAGACCCCACATGCTCATGGCGTCGGGGGGCTCCCTTCCCGTGACCATGAACGGCCTGGGGAGTGCTGGGGGTCCTTAACCATGGGGCCTGGGTCTGTGGTCCCGGCCCCGCATGCCAGGGCAGACGAGTCGGAGGAGCGGTTCCGTGTCTCCTTGGGTCCCTGCCTGGGTCCGGCCACCAGATGGAGCTGGGGAGCCAGTGGGATCTAAAGGGAGAGAGGTTGTAGGCTCCAGAGGGTCTGTAACCTGATCCATTGGGACCAGGATACTCGCCTCAGGGACCTGGGTCCCGGAGCCTGCGGGGTCCGTATTGGCCGGAGTGCGCCGGTCTACAGACCCTGCTGGGGATGTGCCCTCCGAGTGCGCGGAGGGCGTGGTCCCCAGACTAGCTGCGGCCCCCGAGCCGTTGGCCCTGGAGCCGGGAAGTCCAACTCCCTTCCTGGCACCACCATCTCCCTTCTTTTTCTTCTCCTTACATGACTTACCTGCGCCCGAAGTGCTCGAAGCCGACGGGTCGGGTTCGGGGATAGCATCCAGACGGGACCGGAGCTTCTCTTGGCGGGCAAGTCTCCAAGAGTCAATCTCTTTCCACTGTCCCACCGAGAACCCCATGCACTTCTCGCAGGGGTCTCGCTGGGTAAAGACCTACGGGCGGGACATAAGGAGTGCGGGTCCCAACCCTTTTCCGGTCTTAATTGGGAACAGAGAGCAAAACCGGCATCTGACATAATAAGTGAAAAGATAACGAACCCTAAAGAACTTAGCTTGAAGCTCCAGAAGGTAAGTTCACAAGGTAACACCTGTGTAAATCTGGAATTCCTCTGCAGGACAGTTCGAGAAAGGAATTCAACAAGAATAAAGTACTAAATTGATACAATAGGATGAGTAGTACAGGGCTCACCTCTGGGGAACTTACGTATACGTAAACACTACAACGGACACGAGTATAGGGGGGATATATAAAACGTGTAGAAACACATATAAATGTAAAAAACGAGTAAACATGGCGCGTACCGAAGTACAAGGCCACACAGCGGTGCATTAGACTAGAGAGCCTAAGCCCTAGCAAAGTCTAAGCTAAGGATGAGAAAACACTATAAGAATATTTCAAATGAACCCCAGGGACTCAAAAGGAGCGAATGGGGTAAAGCATACAATTTGAAATACAGATGATAATAATAATAAAAACACCCAGGATTAAACCAGTTGATATTCGCTTCGTGAGACTCAAACGCTCCGAGCTATAGAGAATTGTGCAGAAGGCAAATGAGGACGATCTTTAAAACAAGATGGCAGACATAGGGGGGCGGTGCTAAAACTACTCTGGGTAGCGCGCGTAGGGCGAATTAATGCAAATAATATGTAGCAAGGGAAAGTATGTCTGCGAAGTAAATTTTTGATACCCCCACACAAAAATTAAACTTTGGGGTGAAGAGATTTGCCCTTTAAGACTTGGTTATGTGCATGCCCTTGAGCACAGAATGCAAGAATATACCTGCTGTAAAGTTTCTGTGTATATTACACCACACGTATATAGACAGGTTTAAACACTTAAAAAAACGTATGCACACTACTGCAATAGAAGTCAGATAGGGCAAAATACTTGCTGGAAAATTAATTTCCCAATAAATGCACAATTGTTTTTCCCCCTGAGACTGCACACATTGTCAGGGATAGACGGTTTTCTTTTGATTTCCATTCCATAATCATCTTGTCACAGACCAGTAAGCATTGATTATCAAAACAGAACATCTCCACTATAATGGATCTCTGCTCTTACATGAAATCAACACAAATAAACAGACTGACACTTCCTGCCTTACAAGTTATTCTTGATGAAGTCCAGACATTACACAAATACGTAGAATGTAAGTTCAAAAAAGTCACTAACAAAACAATCTCTTCGTTTAAGTTGTAGCAATACCTTTTCCTCCATACAAACAGTCATTAAGCCATTCATTTGTGCATTTAAATAGATTGGGCACTTTTACTTTCATGACAAACTACAAGCCATCTGTGAAAATACCGAAGTTCAACCTCAAGAGTTAAAAGCAAGTAAACCAAATAGAACCCATAAAACATTGTAAATCAGTTTCCAACAAAGCTTGCGGTCCCTTGAGCCTAAAATTTCCACCAATTATATCAAATGCATAATGCACACATATTTTTAATTGCCTGTCTTATAGTTCACTAAGTAAGAATTCAGTGATGATATTGATTCCCCTCCCACCACCATCGCATAAAAATTGAAATTTTCACGTCCCCCCCCCCACCCCCCATTCCTTAAAAACATGCCATTTGTCTACAGTATACGTTGCTTACCTTGCAAAGTGCAGCTTTTATTCATTATTTCTATAAACGGTCTGCAAAGCTGTGATCATTACATTCTAACAGACAAACAAAATTTCTTCCCTTAGAAGCTCCCCCTGCCTAGCCTGTGCTGCAGCTATCTTCAGCTTCAGATACAAAGGGCTGCCTCCCCTCCAAACCAGATGGTTAAGTCAGCATTTCCATTCACAGAGACCAAAAGATGCTTTAATAATGTGAATGAACTTTATTTCAGCTAGCATCCACTGGTCTATGCTTGATATTAAATGCAGTCGTGTAAAGTGTATGCAGCAAAGATGCAGCAAAGATGCAATTGTGTCATGTCAGGGAGGTTTCAAATGAAACTCATCTCAATGATTACACATAATGCTATGCTAGCATGGCCTCTCACTCTTATAAATATTTAATAAACCGTAAATTAGTTCATCAAGCCAATCTTGTACCTTATGTAAATGAAGAATGAACTGTTTGAGGCTCAAAATCCTGCAGATGGTTCAGTTTTTTCTTCTTTTTTTTTTCTTTAATTTTTTGGTAGCAATGAGCTGAAGGTAAAAGCTTCACCGACTCCCTGGGCTACTCAACCCCCTCCCCTTCCCTCTCTCTTGTATGATTCAAGCCTGGATTATCTCACATGTGGCTTCATACATGTATAGACCCATGGATATGTACTTCCACCAAAGTGTGTGGTATGTAGATGCCATGTTTTGAATTTTGCACACTGCTGCTCCCTAGATTTTTATATTTCTCTTCCCTGGCTCTTGCAATATCGTTTACCAACAATATCTCAACATACAATACTTGTCATGATCAAACCATTATTTGAATGAATTTAACAGAAATGAGGTAAATTTCCACCTCTTCTCTTTCAGTTACTTCCCATAGATGTGTCTCAATAATTTATCAATGGTACATATTTGATGTACAGTGGACCTCCCTCAAACTAAAAAGAACTAGAGCGACAACGCCGCTGTTGCTCAACCGTTTACAGAGACCACCTGTGTGGACTCAGTCGATTAAAGATTTGCTTCCAACTATTTTTCTGGCAGATGGTTTGGAATGTTTTGTGCTATCTCTCTGTTAC
>WURT03097016.1:0-14282 GCA_009936505.3 Holothuria glaberrima
TATATATAAATATATACATATATAAATATATATATACATATATATATATATATATCTATACATATAGCCACTGTTAATTTATTTTGGACATTTTTATACCCTAATGTACCTTCGCATAGGCTAACGAAGAGAGGGTTACAGCCACACCCCTCCCATTCGGCTCGAAAGTAATATTTCGAGGAAAATATATGAATTTTTCAGGTAAACATGCGTTAAGATTTATGTCAAAAAAGCCCCCCCCCCCCCCACACTAGTTGGATATAGTCCCATGCGCTTTCGCAACTCCGGCCGTAGCCTAATTTGAATGCAAAGGACAAACACTTCTGCCATCAACCGGAAGGGATCAAAGGTGAGGGGGATTAAATTTTAAAATAAGGTGCATGTGTTATAAGCAGAAAATTGTAAAAATTTTCCAAGAAAAATATTTACGACACTGCCATCATTCGTAACTGACATTACATACATTCTAAGCATTGTACGTTTTGTTCACATTTAATGCTGTTCAGTGAAAGCAAGATTTTTTATGTTCAAGCTGTGAAGATTTCCTAAGAGAAATTCATGATTGGCATTTGTTAGGGTACTGAATACTCCAATAGTTACACCCATGAAAGACATATTCTGAACAGAAAAGTTAAAACGAGAATATCAACCCTAGCGGCATCGTTTTTTCTCTTATCAAGTTTAGACAGGCCCCACTGGGGACATGACTTATGCACGTTTTTGTCACGAAGCTATGTAGAAAGATAGTCTGTGTGTCTTAGACATAGGATGATATGGTACGTCTTTCTTCAGTGGGTATCAAATTTAACATAAAAATCTTTACTTTATTTTGTTATAGGATATTTTTTATAGTTTTGCAAGAAATTTGGTACGCAAAGATCGTCGACGTTTGTGAATTATTAGTTACTAACTTCACCGAACTTTTTAGCACAGACCACCAATCCCCTCCCCCAAATCATTATTATCCACAACTTCGAGCGTCGTTCTGTACATTCTCTGATGTATATGTACTTTCTTACCAGCCCATTTTAAAGTTGTTCTAGACATATACTTACGTAAATTGTAGTCATCATATCTATGTAGAAATTGTTATCATCATTTTCCAAATTTCATAATTTCCAAAGAAATTGTCACTTTGTTTTGATTTTATTCAGTTTGAGAGTTTCTTTTTTAATTTCATTTTCGATAGTTAGTACCCTCTATTTGGGTTCCTCCATTGCAACTTTTACACTATTCTCATTGGACGAAAAGCAAAGAATTATGAATATTTATGAGAAACTGAAGTACTGTACAGTAGCAGTGCTGTAGTAAACAACAATTACTAGTTCTACAAGTACCAGCCCCATCTGCTTTACCACCGTTGCTAATGTAATGTAATCACACATCCTCTTTCGATCCATTGAACAATATGACAAGACTATTTATAGCTATACACCTTCCACGACTAATATTCTTCCAGACCCACTGATACGACATCGACGTGGCTTTACCGCAACTACGTTTCAGCAGGGAACTGCCACTGGAAGCAACTACCGGTTGAAGTGTGAATAGTCTATGATCAAAATATACCGCCGTCTGTCCAGCACGAGTGACCCGACAGACGATCTGCAGCCCAGATTTTTTTACCAATATGTCAGTCGTGTTCGTACATCGGTGATTTATTCCCATCGTTGTTCGGTAAGCCTTTATAAAAACACATAAGGAAGTTATAGTCCAGACCTAGTGCCGCTTTTTGCAAAGGTAGCACTTTTCGCTAAATTTGCAACTGACAGATTCCAGTGGTCGTCTGCGGTAAATCGTGTGAGCGTAAGCCATGCATATGTACAACTATGCAGTGAAGGTAGCCAAGATGCATGGTGTATCCAGCTTTTATATAGGTCACGATCGTTATTTAAAGGGAAGAGTTTCTTTCGATTTTCTTCTAGAGTAGCCTACTTAACTTGCCCCGGCCTTGCCACCAGTCTTTTTAACCACCATTCAATGCCGTTCAGAATTATGGGCAGGTAGTTTTAAGTTTCAGAATTCTTTACTATATTCTTGAACCTTCAGTAAACCGTACATAGATCATTCTCGATTTTATAGTTTGAGGCAGTTTTAGTAATTAAGCAAAAGTATAACATTTCACACAAATACGAGAGTTGCAAAACTTTGGAACAGAGTGAAAATAATCAAGGAGGAATATCTTTCAATCGAAGATTCCGAGTGGTCAAGATATTGAGTCAACTTCCAGAAAAGAACGTGAACAAAGTATAGCCTACATACACTTAGCACAAACAGGAATACAGTTATAATAAATTACTAATTCACTCATCCTTCTGCAATGCGGACGTGCATGTATGCATGGGCAAAGCTACAGTACGATCAAATCTGTGCCCGTTGCCTGGAGTCAAAATTTGTGTAAAGTCATGTCCCTTTATCAATCAGCCAAGGGCAATTTCGTCACAGCTAAAATTGCAATTCAACCTATTTTAGAAGTTGCGAAGGTGCAGTCTAATCTCCCGCCGCGTCGGATTTGTGTCCGTCTAACCGTAGGCCTCAAAAGGCTAATCACTCGACCGCTAACCTCACTAAGGGAAAGCAAGTTCACGGATTCGTTGGCGTCCTTAAAAACCAAGATGGCTGACGTTATTTTAAATACCCTCTAAATAATTGGATATGAACCAAACTAGTCGTAACGTGATAAAGACAGGCAAGAAAAATTATATCGCACGTGAGCTAACGGACCATGCAGACTGATTCAAAACCATCAGTGAAGTTCATTGAATTTGAGGCTTAGTATTGAGCTGTCTCGAATTTTGTTCAGAGTTCCCCATACGCGAACAATTGTATTTGTGGTCAACAGTAAAAAAATGTTCACTCTCCAGTGATGTCGAGAGGCTGTTATTTATGCTTACGCTAGATGATTAGCTGTAAAAAGGATGGCGAAATAAATGCTTTATCATGCCTCGGATACCTGTACTTGATGTGTAATTTTTCGGGCGGTCATACTTTTCATCACAATTTTTCAATTCAGGAAATATGTCCGCGGGCTTTAACCCAGATGGACGTTCCCGGGAATTGTTAGGCTACTGAACTTTTCAACTAATCGAGCGAAAAGTTTAACATAGTACGCTTACAACCGAAGAAAGTATGTTCGACAACAGCTCTAATTCACGAGCTAGTATGGTATAGGCAGGGAGCTGTCTTCTAGCTCCATGGTATTACTAACTAAAAGTGACGTAGGCCTAACCATCAAAACCTTCCAATCTCAGACTCACATCCATCACTCACCATAACCCCTCCCTCTCATTTATTTGGTACGTTCCTTGAACTCAAAATAACATCTCGCCTCAGTCATCAATGTTAAGGCCTACTTTGTATACATCGACCCCAGTATATGGCAATAGTTCACCAACTATACTACACGCTTTCTGAATTGATGAATATTGTGGATGCCTCTTAAACAGCATTCCATCAAGCACAACGGTGACAAGAAATGCTACGTTAATCTTTAGGTAAATAAAACAAAGGATTCGGTGCAATCGAAAACGATTCCCCTTCTGAGGGAACCGGAAACAAAGATTAGACCGTGAGATCTGAACATTAGAGATCTCTCTCCTCGGAATAATCATCGCGAGAGTGTTACCGACACTCAGGATTATGGACTGGGAGTTGCCAGCTAGCAAGATCATGGGCTCAATTTCGTGAAACTTGTTCACGTAATGTTCAATAGGACTACAAGATGCTAACCTGATTACTGCAAAAACCCGATTTACGGCATTCCACCAGGGCAAAAGTTTTCATGTAGCCTACTCAATACCAGCAGGTGGTTTGAAACTTCCCGCCCAGACTTAAGCACGGTCGGTGACTGAGACTGGGACAGCGACTTGTTAATTTGAATAATAACCAAAGGATAAAGAATAGCACTGATAAGCTTAGCCTCCATGTGCTTTTGGTGTTAATCCTTTCCCCCACTTCCCACAAAAAAAAAATCCTTTCTTAATCGTTTTTCATTCGATCCCTTACAACGGTGTGGTCGTGTTACAACTTTTCGACGTACAGCATAAGTGTAGCGTTCTCAACACTAAGACGCAGGGCCTTTAAAGATAAACCTATTAAAACATAAATATAAGTTAGCCTTATTTAATGAAAAGAAAGTAATGAACTCACCGCTGGGTAGTACTACTCTCTTTGCGGCGCTAAGCGCGCATGAAAATGTAAGGAAAACTAGGAAAACAGCAAGAAAGGAAGAGCAACGTGCCATTGTGTTCCTTATATTAGTCCGTTGCATTTTCCCCAAGAAAAGCTTATCTCGCCTTCACGTTGCTGACTATCATACAAATTTATCCACTGTTACTACCACATGAGGATTCGTTTCCGTAAATATCCCACAGTACAAGGCAATATCCACCCGATCGTACGTTCTTTCGTGCCTGTATAGTCCTGGCTCGGCTACGGGGGCTCTTCCTGACCAGGCAGTACACTCGCTCAACGCGCTGCTACTGCCGCTCCCAGTCGTAGACCTCTACCTCCAGTCACCTGCTTGCCAAGCGTACTGATAGCGAGTGACGATCTAAAGTCAACGCGCCAATTCCTCTCGTCGGCGAAGGCCAATCGAATTACTAGTTTGCGGTGAAGGAGGGCACTGCCGGGGGCCAGACGTCAAAATATTTAAAGTACCACACTATACCAATGGTAGGCTTGTGCAGCCTCACGCTTACTCTTGGGAGACAGATCAGCAATTATACGCGGCTATGCAGGATGTAACTTCTGGGTTCTTCCATAAACTCTCGAGGGGGTCTGAAAAAGTCAGAAGTTTCGTAGTGTCGATGTGATTTAGTTTGATTTACATTCTGATGTGCTTCTAACGTGCAGAGAGCTGTCACTCGGAGCGGCTGCTCCTTGTAAGATGTAAAGCTCTGACAACACAGGTAAACCGAAACTTTACACCAGAATAGTTAAGAAATGATGGTCTTTATCTCTTTATCTGACTTTAATAACGGGTTGACATTCGCTGAGAAGTTTGTAAGAAAACCAGGTTAGACGGAGAAGATGATTACATTTAACATAGGCGCCTGTAACAAGACATTTTTGAATTATTTTCCCTCAAGAAAGATCCAGTTTGTACACGTGTGATGGTGGGATATAGAATTTACAGAATGCTTTACGTGAATTTTAAGAAGCACTGAGGTTGTTAAACATGATAGCAGGATATATGAAAGCGTAATAGCTAAATCTATCTTGAACTGTAAAAATAGCACCGACTCAATTAAATCATGTTATAGATAAGCAGCCACGGGAAATATGTTTTTAGTATGACTTTAGATATACCGGTGTCTTTCATGACCTGTCAAAGTGACCCAGAGAAAGAAAAGTTTACAATATGTAGAAATTGAACTGTTTCAGAAATGCAACATGAGTCGGAGGGAAGAAGGGACGGAGAAAAAACGCATAAGGTGTGACGATGCATCCCATAATATTTGGGACCAGTTTCAAAAATCAACAAATTCTGACCATGGGTCGGAGAACTTTAGGACACACTTAATTGGAGCGCTACAAATTCTCATTAGTTGTTAAAATAAACAAACACGGTATCCATCGCCAGGGAATCTTGACAACTTTAAATATGAAGTAATATGTTCCTCATTGACTCGTCGACTGTGTAACGAAAGCCATGGAAGTGCTACCCTCTTACACAACAGAAAATGGCTTCTACTACGTTCCAGTATCACAGAAACGATAAATTGATGTCCCTACGACTTAATGGAATGTTCCGTCTACAGGTTGACACTGCTCTCTTCACTTATTTAACCAGAAGTTTTTCTTCTTCCGCCATCACTTCCTATTGGTCTGTGGATGACAAAGAAGAGATAAACTGTGTTTTCCGCAACCGACAAGTTTACATGCTATCACTGGTCTCGCGTGGACCTTTTAACGCACTTCGAGTGGTAATTAGCTACTTGTGATCGAAATAGGCATGCGATCAACGACTGAAAGCTAGACCACATCCTTGTCAAAATGACATCAACCTACCTAATCCAATCCAACCGTATATCGCTTAGTGATGAACTTTTAGAAAGACATAACTTTTCCATTTTAGCTTAGCTCATGAAAGTGACCGGACAGACCTTATATGACAGGTTTGGAAACGGAGAGTGCTTAAAATAGTGTATAATAGAGTTTTCATGACAGTCTGAGAGAGATTAGCAGGGGAGCTCGTAGAACATGATTTTTGCATTACCGCATGAGGGACCGTCAATGACGTCAAAATAATTCTATTATTTCATCTAGTAAAGGCAATGGTTCATACTGTGCAGTTGATATTATGTTGGTTCTGAAAAACTCACAAGATGAAGAGATTGAATGCGGTAATATGGTTGTGGATGTGAGAACTCTTTGAAAGTTTCATGTATTTTGTACCCCTACACAAACTTTAGTGCAATCCCCTATAGCGTCAAATCACACAAGCTGAAAGTGAAGGAGAGGGCGCTTGTCACCTTTTTGTAAGTGCGAACAAACTACAAGGTTCAGACATTTGAATGCTCACTAGCTAATCGGACCTATTCCATCACACCTTGTTCTAAGTGGTCGGGTGAACTGGGAGACGTAATGGGTTGGGAAAAATTTAATATCTCTATAATGGTTTATGATAAACCGTTTTAAATGAAAAAACTGGAAGGCTTAAGACACTCACCATTTTTTGTTTTTTTTATTTATAAAGTAAGGGTAACAACTACAAATGACTAGCAAGACTCAGTCAAATTGTGGAAGATCGCAATTTTGTTAATCAAAAATGTAACAGATTGTGATTACTCTAATTCACTAGTAAAATATTACGATATTTCTTTTGCGTGTAGGGTTTGGGAAGGGGATAGGCTCAAAGAAAAGCCGAAAACTCCATCGTGGATCTCGAGGAGAACAAAGCGAAAAGCTCTAAGGGAGTTATACACTAAGCTCAAAAAAAATTTTCACCAACGACGGGCACATACTAAAATAAGGTAAACTTTGTCCAATAGGTGTTGATTATTTTGTAACTCTAGAGGCTAGTTACCCAATAATATGGACCCCCGAATGCATTCAGTCCAGGTCACCACCTCGCTTGGCCGGACGAAACCCCGGAAGCTCTGAAGTAGTAACAAAATTGTGGGCATTGGAATAAAGCAATTAATATTCGAATGACTTTTATCACTATGATAAATTAACAAGTCACGATAATCAAAATTTAACCATTGCAATGTAACTCGGACAGAAGACGATCGACTTGATGACGCTGGGGTGGCTTGACGGTGGGGACGCTGCGGAAAACGCAGTAATTTTTCCAGAGGGTTCATGGCGTTTTCTCAAAGGGACCTTCCAAACATTATTTACAAGCGTAGCGTCACCACCAAGTAGAGCGTAGCGTATCAAGAAAAGTTTTGGACAAAATACTTCCGAGATTGAGAGAAATGACACTTCCTAGGCGCCTTAAGTTGCACTTAAAATTAATATATATATATATATATATCTTTTATTTTAAGATCTTTGGACTGTTGCCACAGGCGGCCACACCAGAGGTCCCCTAAAAACAATAAAATCTAAGCGCACTGTGATAAAATTGATTACTCTTTATTTCAACTGGGCAAAATATGGGTGGAGCTAGTGTTCGTTTTAGGATACGGGCTTACCTCGTGACTAAGCGAGCCTCAACGAAATATATATTTCATATGCAATATAGTTAAATGAAACAATTGAATACGAAGCGCACCGAAAAGGCCTTTCTAACTTTCGGAGCTTTTACACAGCTATGAGTTTAGTTGCAGGTTCGACGCGAGTACCTCTCCCAACATTAAAATTGCTCGTCGAAAATTAATCTTGCCCGTAAACTACTAAAAAGGTATAACATTACAAGAAATATTTTGGTTTTCTCACCCAAGAAGATTGCATCGAAAGTTCCAACGGTCAAAGCCGAGGGGCGAGAACAAATCTCCGAAGAGTGCAGGGCATAAACGCATCTGGCTGTAACTAAAGCGAGAGAGGGGTGGGGTGAGGACGATCTCTCTTACAGTTACCCCCTTTGAACTTTTTTTTCAGAGGAAAGTACCTACTGCCGTAATATATCTTCCTCCAATCCATAAACAATAGATAAGTTTGAACACCTTTTACAAATCCCTGTTTTTACCACCTTAAGTAGAGCGGACTCTGCCTGCTCACCGCTCTTTACGACTTCTCAAACACTTCTTAACAAGAACATGCCTTGTAGCCTACTATGCCTACCTCTACGAAGGCAACACCCAAAGTGAAGTACTCACATTATAGCTGCCTGTTTAATGGTTAAAGATGATGCCATAAGATTCATTCGTTTTGGGGCAAATACTTTGATGTCTGGCTAAAAAGGATAAATATTAACGCATTATCTCAACACGACTTGGTTTCACAGAAAAGTTACTTCATATTTTCTCATTAAACTATATAGCTCTTTCTTGACCGTGTCTGGTACGTGAATGAATCCTAAAGTGAAATAGGTGTTCGAACTTAATTTAAACCCGTTCAAACCTTGGCTAGAACCTCTTACTCTACAATTAACACGTACAAGTAAGGCAATTAACGGTTCGTGTCGGTTTGCAAAATAACGATAAAGCTGCCTTTCAGAGGGCCTACAAACTGACAGGCGTACGATACAGGAGACTGCACTCAAGATGATATAAAACCTATTTCCCTGACAGATTATTGGAATAATCATGAAATTTTTTGTAGGTAAAAGAGGTTTTTTCTAGGGCGAAGGCGCCTTTCTCCCGTGGAAAGAGTATTTAGTACGCCTATCAGAGTAACCATGTTTGTTAAGTGATAAACGTTTGGTAGTCATAGACCCTAGCCTAGGCCTAACTCCAATATACTTGTCAGGGCTAAGAAAATTTAATATTATTCTAGGCCTAATTATAGTGATATCCCAAGTATAGCTTTTATCTTTGTTCTGTTGATATAGGCTAGCCTAAGTTAGTTAGTCGGTCGGTCGGTCGGTCGGTCGGTCGGTCGGTCGGTCGGTCGGTCGGTCGGTCGGTTAGATGAAGTTTTACGGCTCAGTTTGTAACCAATTGATTTAAGTCGGGCCGGCCACGGCCTTTTACCAGTTTTGGCTCACTAGCTTGTTTTCCCTTCTCCATTGCTTAAAGGCCACAGGAATAATGCTTTCTAAGTAGGTATATATGATAAGGCAACTAATTACAAACAAGTAGCAGCAAACAGCTTTATTATAGCTTGTTCCGAGATATAGCTATTTATTGCAATGACAGGGTGCCACCATTTGCAAAAATGATGACTTGTAGCAAGTCTGTTATGATGTCACAGAGCCACAACAAATTATGCATTTGCTATGTAGTTCTTTATAATTTGTCTCAATAATTTCTTTGATACCATAGGTACTGTCAAGTTTTTGTATAAACCATTTATTCCTCAGGCTGTAAAGTTTTAGAAAGGATGCACAATTTTTTTTATTTCATTTCCTAAAATGAAAAAAATGATCCAAAGAAAACAAAGATATACATTACAGATTTGCCCTAATGTGGCTCTGAGAGGACGTTATAGACATGCTTCAAGTCAGTTATGGCGCAACCATGTCATTGCAATAAATAGCCATATCTCTAGAACAGAACAAGCTACAATAAAGCTGTTTGCTGCTGCTTATTTATAATTTGTTGCTCTATCATATGTACCTACCTAGAAAGCAATATTTCTTTTTCCTTTAAATGCTGAGCACCAAGCACAATGGCAGTAGGTTCCATTTTTAAAGTCTTTGGTACGAACCGGCTAGAATTCGAACCCTCGACCTCTAGCCTAAGCGAATATTAAGTGAGGAAGTCTCTTCGATAGGTCAATATACTTTTTCGAAGCCTACCAATTAACTCTTCGGCCGCTTGTTGAAACAGCAACTATTAAAACGTAAACCCATAAAAGTGCACCAAACTTACGAAGAATACACGCTCAGAATTCAACAAGCGATACTTGCAAAATCAAGATCCCAATGATCTTCTACTGCTGGCAAGAGATGCTATTTCTTCTCTATCTAAAACTGCTGAATAGGCTGTAAATCTCACACTGGCAAACACAAATCACTTCAATCAGAGACATTGCTATTGAAGCAAATGTCTTTAAGGAATAAACAAAAGTACCACCAGCTGGGATTGTTTTGTCTTAAACGCCCTAAACAGGTTGAAGGCTATAATTATCTTTGAAGTAACCGGAACTCCAACACCTGTAAGCCGACACTGAAGAGAGCAACTTCATACATATTCATATATGAATCTCATAAGCAATGGAGTACGGAAAACAAACCAATGAGCCACAACTGGAAAAAAAGGCCGTGGCCGGCTCGAATTAAACCAATTGGTTAGAAACTGGGCCGTAAAACTTCATCTAATTCTAATTCTCATTAATGAGAGTGCGCAACGTTTCGAATTTCGTTTAGGTTCATTTTTAATTTCAGATGCAAAGTCGATAGAGGGTGGACTCTATAGACTATGGTGAAAGGGAAATGGCAGTCGACCCAAGTTTATTTGCAAGAGTGTGCTAAATCTTTCAAATTTTCTCTTATTTTGCTCACAAGTATCTTTCATTATGTTTCTGTATACAAACATTGAATT
The DNA here is from genome assembly GCA_009936505.3 of Holothuria glaberrima. NCBI lineage: Eukaryota > Metazoa > Echinodermata > Holothuroidea > Aspidochirotida > Holothuriidae > Holothuria > Holothuria glaberrima. The sequence goes on from WURT03097016.1 coordinate 10,596, forward strand.
TTTAAGATAAACCAAGAAGATTAAAAGAATGAGTAACAAACATATTGTCACATGATTGATAAGATCCATTCTTGAACTAGAATGACGGGGCACACTCATTCAAATGGGGGGGGGGAGGCTGCATTGTCCCTTTAAAGACAGGAGAGCTCCTTCAAGAAAGCAATGTGACTGAAAAGCTTTAGAGTTACTGGAACAGGTAAAGGAACATGCAATACTGTACCCAAATTAGGGTGTGATTCGCGTTCGGAAAAAAGTCATAATACCTGGTAGCCTAAGTCAGAATCAGAGCCCGTGACTTTTAACTTGGAACCCTTAACATAAGACTTCATGTAGGAATTATTGTTAGAAAGTCCTCTTCTCTTAATAAAAGTTCTTTTTTTTTAAATCAAACGTGTGCAACGATGAAACCATGGGCTTTCACGACGAGGGGCGGGGTTGGGGTGGGTGATGCCATAGTCTATGGCAATTTCTTCCCTCTATTAAGGCAAAGTTGTGGCAATTAAAATAAAATTATAGTCCCGTTGGATGGCTCATCACGGATTGAGAATGTAAGTTTGTTGTGTAATGCAAATTGAATTGTAGATTGGAGGTGTGTGTGTGGGGGGGGAGGGGAGGGGGTACGGATAGGTACAGATAAGGCGAGACAACCCACAATAATAAAATATATTGCGTGTTTCAATGTATGGACTTGTTTTACTGCAATAAGTTTTATTGACCGGTCAACTCTCATAGCTGGATCAACCCGAGTGCGGTCTATGCATGATCACTAAGCAGGAGCGGACTGGCCCACCGGGAAACCGAGAAATTTCCCGGGGACCCCACCCCTTCGGAGGCCCCTCTCATCATATACCATAAGTCTATACGACTTTTGTGGCTGAATTAACAAATCACCTTGGTGACCTATAGTTTGGGGCCCCTTGGGCGGGGCCTTCAGGACGAACGGAATGTGGAATCTACCGCAAAAGTGCAATTTTGGGCCAAAATATATGCCCAAACTATAAAATCATTACTCGCACACAGATAAAGCGATGGAAACGCTTTTTTCGCTTGCTAATTCTACACGAGAAAACCCTTGCCGACATTCTGCCGTTGCGCGCTCCTCCCTAAAAGAGGTTATATTGAAGCTTGCAGAAAATGCTTTACATGCCGTTACAGGATTTTTTACAGGTATGGACTTCATGTATCTGCCTACACCTCTCGAGGGTGACGGTGGTACAATAAGTTAGGAAAATTTGTACGCGTTTATTTGGTAGCATTTGAACGCTTTGAGACATGCATATGCATATTGTATATTAAGAGCCTAACTTTGATTGGCTAAAACCCTAATCCTAACCCTGATTGGTCTTAACCCTTTGTGCCTCCATCGCGGGCCCGTAGCCAGCTTCACATTTTTAGGGGGTAAGTGTTGTGATTGGGGGGCAAATGTTGTGATTGGGGGCATAAAATATTCCACCACATTAATTATTATGCAGTTTCAATTTTCATCTGGGGGCAGAAATATTTTTGGGGGCATCGCCCAGAAAAATGTCCTCCGCTACGGGCCCACTCCATCGTAGTGTCTCTTTTCAAAGTCTTTCATATTGTTCACCCTCATTCTCTCGGGTGGGTTATGAAAGAGCTCTCAGCAAACTGAAAATCATAAAGACAATTAGACTTCGATGCAATCTGTCTGGGGAAAATCTGGAAGCATTTATGCTAATGAGTATCGAAAAAGGTCTTCTTGAGGGCATTTCAGTGGATGACATCTTTCCAAATTTAACTGTGAATTAAAGTGTTTATTCAGGTCTTTTATTGGTTTGAGAAGTTTAGCCTTTCCCATTGCTGGAGGATCTGATGCAAGCAAGAAACATCATAGACCACGCAAGGCTCAAGTGATCAGAGTTTGACAGTTTATGTCAGCTGGTGATGGTGGCGACGTATAGTGATCAAATAATCTTTTTAAGGACGACAAAATGTAGATTTGAAATTATTTGAAAACGTTTTTAAATATCAAAATTAGTACGAATTGTGATCAGTGGCGTAGCCAGTGGGGGTAGAGTGCCCCCTGAAAAAATCGAGAGGGAAAATCGGGAAGAGGAAGGAGAAAAAAGGGAAAAGAAGGAAGAGGGAAAGAGGAAAACGAGAGAGAAGAGAAGGAAAAAAGAAGTAGGAATAGAAAAGGGGAAGCAAAATAAATACACATGTCGAGGCAGCCACTTCTAGTAACGGACCTCTCCCGAATATCCTCATTGGAATCAAAAGTGTCTCGATGCAGAGCTTGAATGCAGGTTTTGTCAAGGAAATCTTACTTAATGAAAAATTTCTGCGCGCTTCGCGTACATTCTTCAAGGTTTGCACTCCACCTAATGACCATTATTAAGGAAATCATACATGGATCTATTCTGATCACAAACACTTTTCCAGAGCACAGAGGTACATCTCCAACCTCTGCAGGGGCCTCGCATCAATATGGGACCTTTCAATCTAATTTGTAGCATTATGCTGGCTGAAAATGCGATTTTCCGTTACACATTTTTCAAGATGTTTTACCCAGTGCTCTGTTGCTTGTGCACAGCCATTATCGGTATAGATGGTGATTGTTAATACACTTACAACGAAAAAGCATTAATTCTGAAACGCGCTTGTAATTCTTTCACCCCTGGGGCCTATTGCTATACGTATCAGGGAGTTCTTATATTACCTCCCTACACCTATACTCCCTCCCTCCCATTTCCCATTGCTGAAATCTGTTCGTCTGGATTTTCGTCAAGATTGGTAAAAATAAGATCGTTGTAAAGTGCTAGGCGTAATACTCTATACTGTCATCTGGATGCCAGGTAATAAGAATCATGTCAGTGCCCTATTTTATGTAATTACTCCAGAGCTCCCGGAGGCCCTACAGGTGTGGTGTCTGCTAGCCTTAGGTACCTTTTTATAATGCGCAATGAAGTGAAGGAAAATTTCCTAAAGTACAAGAATGTTTTTGTGGATTCCACGCACTTATTTTTGCGTAAAAACTTCTCCCAAGTAGCAGTCAGTAAAGTAGCCAAAGGGAGGGGGGGGGGCTTCAGGTTTGTTGACAACATAGGCCTACCCTTCTCTTAGACAACATACTCTCCTCTTCTACCTAACCAAAAATTAAAATTCATTAAATTATGGACACTTCTCAGTTCCAAAAATATCCCAAAGATAGCACCATAGGCGTAGGAAGCTGTTCAAGACTGGGGGGCTGAACCTTCTTTCAGATCGCCGTCCGCGGGGAGATATCTGAGGGGAGTGGGTGTCCCCCTCCTCTTTAGAAAATGTTTTGATATTTTAGGGTCCTCAGATGCAATTTGGTGCATCATTTTGGAAAAAGTTTAAAGTAAATCAATGCACATTTTTGACATTTCTTAGTCCTTTGGAAATTTTTTTGATATTTAAGGGTCCTAAGTTACAATTTGGTGCATCATTTTGGACAAATTTTAAGGTAAATCAATGCAATTTTTTTACTTTTCTTACTCCTTTGGAAAAGTTCAATATATGAGGGTTCTTAAATGCAATTTGGTGCATCAGTTTTTAAAAATTTTTAGGTAAATGAATGCACATTTTTGACATTTCTTACTCCTTTAGAAAATTATTTTGATATTTTAGGGTCCTAAGTTACAATTTGGTGCATCATTTTGGACAAATTTTAAGGTAAATCAATGCAATTTTTTTACTTTTCTT
>WURT03097016.1:14382-30866 GCA_009936505.3 Holothuria glaberrima
ATTTGGTGCATCAGTTTTTAAAAATTTTTAGGTAAATGAATGCACATTTTTGACATTTCTTACTCCTTTAGAAAATTTTTTTGATATTTTAGGGTCCTAAATTGAAATTTGGTGCATCATTTTAGAAAAAATTTAAGGTAAATTACTGCAAAATTTCGACCTTTTTTAGCCCTTTGGAAAATTTTGGGATATTTGTCTGTTTGTGGGTCCCAAGATGAAATTTGTTGCATTATTTTGGACAAATTGTGCTGAAATTTTTCTTATTTTTCTTACCCCCTTGCAAATTTTTTTTATATTTGTGGGCCCTTAGATAAAATTGGTGCATTATTTTGGACAAATTTTATGGTATATTACTGCACATTTTTTAAATTTCTTAGGCCTTTGAAAAAATTTTTGATATATGAGGGTCCTTAGATGCAATCTGGTGCATTATTATGGACAAATTCTAAGGTAAATTACTGCATATTTTTGACATTTCTTACAGAAGAGACAAATAACGGGTTTTCGTGCTTGGAAAGTGTGTGTGTGTGTGGGGGGGGGGCGCTAAAGCATACTTCAACCCCCCACAAATTTCGCATTTCAGCCCCCACCATTTTGCATCTAAGCAACCTTAAATTAACAAAAAAAAATTCTCAAAGAGGGAGGAGGACGGCATCTTTGAGTGACAAGGGAAGGATCCCCGACCGCTGCATACAATCGCTGGGCGCTTTAAAATAAGAACAATTTTGGCAGATTTGAGGGGACTCAGGTGGCATTACGACGTCATCTGTGGTGCCCCCCAGTCACCAGATCCTGGCGGCGCCACTGAATACACCAACACTGCGAGTCCAAAACTGGGTTTCCCGGAAGTCCGGGACGAAATGTCAAAATTGGGGGGAATATTGTCCTTGCCCCCCCTCCGACTGGGAAAGCTGGCTACGCCACTGATTGTGATGCTATATACACATCATCTGAAGCAGTGGCGCCAGAACGGGGGAGCATAGGGGCGTGCACCTCAATCAATTTCTGAAAAATTCTGAAAATTTTGAAATGATCCCAAAAGGCGTTTCGCTATAGATTTCTGTATGGACATGGAGTAGGGGTAGAGTTAGCTGTGCTAACGACCAAGTGATGGATCTATTGAAATCATTGTTGATCTCAAATGGTTCTCAAACTGTCAGAATTTTCGCAAATCCTTCGTAAACTATCAAAATTTTCGCGCGCTCCGCGTGCTTCAAACCTTTCCTCTGTAATGTCCTTATTATCAATATCTTCCGATCGATGGCAACTCCCGGAGATGCACAGCAGCAAAAGTTGAAAGCTGTTTACGAATTTCCAGGTAAAAGACTGGCTTTTTGATTAGCATATAGGTTTGTTGGGGAAATGAAAATGTCTCAAGGAAATCTTATTTAACGAAAAATTTCTGCGCGCTTCGCGCGCATTTGTCACGGTTTGCACCTTATCTCATAACCATGGAACTATTCTGATCACGACACTTTTCCGAAAAACAGAGGTACATCTCCAACCTCTGTATGGTCCTCGCATCATTATGGGATCGTTCAATCTTGTTTGTAGCACAATGTGGAAGGTTGAAAGTACGTATTTCCCGTTATACATTTTTCAAATCGGTATAAGACCCCCAGGACGGCATTTTTATGTAGTGGCAAAGGAAGGATTCCCCTCTGCTTAATACAATAACACAGACTGGGGGGCTGAGGCGGCATAAGGACGTCATCTGTGGTCCCCCCCCCTCACCAGACCCTGGCTGCCCACTGATTTTAAGGACTATCTGGTTGTACACCTATAACCTACTACCCCCAATGCACACTCAATTAAGCGCAAAATGATGTATAATATGCTAATTGCGATTGCGGTTGTTTTAATCACGTGCATCAGGGGCCCCTATTGGTCAAATTTCTCGGTAGGAATTTCCTTCCCAGTCCGCCCCTGTCACTAAGGTTTATGTGTCGAAGCCACAAGGGTATTATACTGCAGCCCAGTTTGAAGTTTTTCTTAAAAAAATTAGCCTTTCATTTTACTGTGCCTGATAACGGTCAAAGTTATCTTAGGAAATGCACGAGCTAAAGGGTCCCTGCTCCCTAACATTATTCTCACTGTCGTGTGTGGGCAAACTTTCCTCTGTTCGATACGATGCAGTGATACCATGAAAGTATTACCCTCCTTCCACGGTGATACCGATCGGCGTCAATTTTGCTGGCATTGGATAGTCTTCGCAGCAGGTGTCAAAAGGTACCTATTTCTAACTTACATACTGTGTCGTGTGTAGCCAATACCAATGCAGGAGTAAAAACACTCATATCCTCCAAAAAGGCAAACGATTGAGTGAGTTGCAGCTTAGAAAAGCCTCTGGTAATTTAGGACTGTTGCACTGCCTAGAAGCAAGGGTGGCGCGGGGCCATAGGGGCGGGGGCAGGGGCTCATCTCTCGGTCGGGGAAGGCTGGCCCCTCGTCGGGAAAATTTTCCAATTTCATCTTGGAGCCTTAAACCGTACAATAATATATGTAAGACCTTCAGTCGCCCCGACGATCTACTTGATTTTGTTCATAGGAAGGGCATATTCTTCAATAAAATTTCCACTTTTCCTTCAAAAAAACCCCGACGTTTTTAAATCTTCTTCCATGAAAATTCAAAGTTTTCACATTTCTTCAATAAAACTCCCAAGTTTTCATTTTGTTGCAAAAACCCAAATATTTTTCGGCGGGCTTTGCGCGCTGAAAATTTTGTATTCCCCATCCTTTATCAACTCAAAGCCTTTGTCGGGGCTTTAGATTGCTGCCCCCGTCGGGTAAATCCTGGCGCCACCCCTGCCTAGAAGTTGATCAATGTACAGCTAACAAAATTGAAACTAGCGTTTTGAGAGATTGCTTGAGAGAATGCCACGTAATAGAAAATTTAGTGGAGAATGTACTTATCTGAAATTGTCTGTGAGTTATAAGAGGAAGATATTAATTAAGACCTGCAAAGCTAGACATTTGGTCAGTTCCTACATCAGTGGGGAGGACAGACCCTTGATGTAGAGGTCTGAGGATCGAGAGGATGGTCAGTTAAGTTTGTTGCCCTTTCGAGGACGTTTGTTGTCCTTTCGGGGACGTAGCTCCTCTGGGGAACAAAAAATCATACGGCAGTAATGTTTGGTCTCGCCCGTTAGCTGTTCACAAGGAACTGAGCAGATCATGGTACTGCTACTTCAATACTTTAACCAATTATCCTCCGTTATGTTTGCTATTGTCGGTTACGCAGGCCTATGGCCTAGCTGTCGGTTACTTTGAGGGGCGGACACTGTTCCTACTGCGAGAAGGATGTCAGTGCTTGTCGACCCGTATAAATTTGTAAGATTGTCAGCAGTGATTGATCTTATATTTGACTATCTATGTTCCGATGTCTGTTTGTTCCAGCTCTCCTGTCTTCCGACATCTTATACGGGTTAAGCCAAGGAGTTTAGGTTAGATGAAGGTTATGTGTTAGGTGTTGGCCATGGTCAGGGATACGGTTAAAGCTAAAAGCCGTTTATTTCAATGTCACTTAGAAAGAAAAACGTCAAGTCAGTCTTTTCCCGCCTCGAGTGGAAAAAACCGCGTAACAAAGCTCCAAATGCTCTCGGTCTTGTATGAAACCGAGTCAGTGTAGTGTACAGCTATCTTCAACCTGCGATTGACTGCGACCCGACGCCAACCCAACCAGGCTGCCAAGATTATCTCCAACTCAACCCCGATGACTGGTCTTAGTCGTACTGATGCATGCATAATGTGCTGGCCTCTAAGATGGTTATTATCTACCAGCGCCTGGTAACACTGCAAAAATGTCCAAATGGGGGAATACTTGGGCTTAAACTGATTGGTTCGGGCTTTAATGTGCTATGGAGCTGCGAGGTGATATTCTGGGGCTATGACTGGGCTTAATTTGGCTGACTTTACAAAACAAAATATTAAAAATAGGTCATTACATGCAGTTGTTGAGTATAGCATGCAAGTACAATAGCTTCTAATGCGGAGCGGAATTTGACTAAAATTCAAAGGATGCATTAGGGAGTTATATTTCGGGTCGCTGAATGAATTGGCTCCTAATTGGGTCCTTCTTTGGACCCGAGTCGTTTGTATGATCAAGTTCAATTTCCTTGCCATTCCGTTTCAATTGAATATGCCTGACAAAGCCACCTTAGCTCAACTAAGGTAATACGGTGAGTAGTCCGGAGTTCGAACGGTTTCAAAACTCGAACACCTATAGTGCCCGTTTATTTATCACTCAAAGTAGAGTAAGAGCCAATGTGACCGACAAATACGAGCAATTAACTTTTCTGATGAAATTAACTCGTACTTGATACTACAATATTTACCAGGAAAAAACGTCAAGGCAGCAGGGCGGATTCAACTTTAAAGCGTTCGAACTTGCTACCGCCATACAGTTCAACTTGATGGCTAGGAAGATACGGTGTTATACTTGGCACATCCTATGTCTCGCATCCTCCTTTCCCTTACAATTTGCTAACTTCCTTTATAATTTGTCCTTGACAAACTTTTGAATAAGAGCGTCAGTTTATAATGATTTAGTCAACGTCTGCTTGATATGTTTTACATTTTGTGGTTAACCGAAAAACACACTCACTTAAGTTCGACGAAACAATGCCATTTGTCAGAATTGCTAGTTGATATGATCAATTGCGGTTTACTAAGTGCATTTTAATCTGTCAACTGAATCTGCTTTGCTTTGTATTGCAAAATGCATAGGAAGATATATATATTGGCCTTTAACTTGGAAAAGGTAATCATGAGCAATTCATGACATGTACGGTTATATTATACCTCGTTGTGAAAATTATGTAGGACTATTTAAAACTTCATCCTACAGAAACTATTAAAAGTTTCTGTGTGATCATGCTTTATTGAATGCACCATAAAGCTCATTTTATTTTTAAAGTGGGGTACATCATATTACCAACCCCATAACCTAAGATCGTTGCAATGCAAGGAGCTCTGAATGCATTTCTTCGCCCAGTCGAATCAACTATAATCCAGAATGATGTGTCCAGCTTGCTGGGGAGCAGGGATTTTGTAAAAAGGAGGGGGAAGGAGGCGAACACACGCTGAAATATCAAAATGGCGCAGAAGGCTCTGTGGGAGCACAAAGCCCCCCAGCCATGTTCTTTGGTCCAGGGGCCACATTAGTGCCTCTGGTCTGCTGTCCATGGGTAATGTCTTTTAAGGATGGGTGCGCGCGAAGCGCGCGGAAAATAAACTCGCAATTTTTAGACATTTGTATATTGTTTCACTTTGTTTTACATAAAAATATTGTCCATCTGCACACCAAATTAGTGATTTGAGTAGCATAGAAAATCAACAAATATTTGCTCAATTTGTTCTAGTCGGGGATGGGGACAGATGCACCCATCGTTAGGCGACTGGTGTTCAGAATTTTCTTCGTGGACCATTGGATTCTAAATATTTTGAACGGATTTAGATTGAAGTATACCTGCTGCAGTTATTGTCGAATCCACATACTTAACAAAATCTTTATCATAAACCAGCTGATTGGTCTCGCCCATTAGCTTTTCACCAAGGAACTGAGCAGATCATGGTACTGCTACTTCGAACCAAGAATTTCACTTTGCTGAAATGCTGACACACTAACGGCTGAAATGTTAGAATAAAGTAGCAGTGACGAAACCAGGGATGCAACAGGCCCTCTCCCCCTTATTGGCCGTCCCCCTTATTGGCCGTCCCCCTTATTGGCCGTCATGCGTGAGAAAAGGTTGAGACAAAAGAAAATATGTGTCCAATATAGCACCATTTCGCATCTCAGCCCTCTTCTAAAAACAAAACGTTTTCCCTTTGGCCTGCCAGAACAGCGATCAGTCCGCTTGTGCCCCCCCCCCCATTGAAAATTCCTGAATACGCCCCTGAAGAAGACAGGTTGGAACTTGGAGGCTAGTACAAATAGAAGCCTCTAAATATGGTAATTGGAAACGAAGACAAGGAGCCGAAATATTTGTGCCACCTGATTTCTTGATTAACTAAATTATTACGTGAATTACAAAAAGGGCAAACGGCCTGCCATGTTTACTTCTGAGAGCAAAATGTTCTAATGCCAAATTTTCAAGCCAACTTCAAACCGTATACAAAAAGAAAGAATCTTTTAAGCAGGCAAAATACTGTCGTAAGACCATGGTTTCGGGAATTTGCCAATGTGAAGCTAAAGCTAATGTACGTTCGAACGAACTTGTGCGAAACATGCGGAGATATTCACTTCTCCAAATCGTAGAGTTAGCCTTAGCCTGCGAAGTGGCTTTCAACTCTGGAACTACTTTAACCGGATCACACTTAGTATTTGAAAAAATAAAAATATTCAATAAAACTGCGTACCGGTTTATCATCCTTCGAGGCAAAGATGACAGACCATAATTATGGTCTGTTGATTGAGAATGGTAAACGGACATGCAAATCAGGGAAATGGTTAGAAGTTTCACTTTCTGAAATATTCCAAATAACTGCGTGGCAAATAAAGTATGCTGGTATTTTCGTAGTAATCATTTTCAAATTCATACCTACCAAATAGAAAAATGCATACGCCAAGCCACCAAAGTCTAGTGCAAATCTAAGTGACAAAATCAACAATTCCAGTTTTCGAAGCTGTAGTCAGAGCAAAGTCAAATCTAGGCATAGTTTCATCATTGTGCAATGATAGCGTAATGATACAATATAACGACATTTTATTCGTGTGACCGCAAAATGTCGTCGGCCTTGCATAGCTTTGTCATTATTCACGAATGACAATTTCGATTATAGTCAGTTTGTAGCGTTATCTTGCATATCGTGACCGCATTTCGTCGTCTTATTAAGCTACCTTATAGTATTATCGTGTAACTGAACGACAGCAAAGTGAACGGTTATGAAAGCATGTATTGTGATACCTACCTTATAGTTCGTTTATATTTAATCGCATCATCATGGTCGAAAGGTACTGTTTTTCTCAGGGAGGACGGTGATTTTAGCGCGACACCAGAGAATTTAACTGTCTAATTTCCGCCCTATGGAGACAAAATATCTGCCCGATTTATTCAGGTTTTTGACTTTTTAGGACGCCTGGCCTTGACGGCCATGCGCGTCATAATCGAGGAATTGTATTACAAGCCGACAAAAATTTACAAATGTGACAGGATGCTATACAGTCATATTCGGGCTAGTAGTCAGGCAACCAAATGGAAGAAGGGGAGAGGCATCAACCCACGGGGATTCCCGTCTCTCGACAGAGGGGTTTCCCTCTTTTTAAGGAATTTTTGCTTTTTCAGGGTCCAAAATGCTTAAAGTTGACCTAAAGTCTAGAATTAGAAGAATATATATTTAAGAGGTTGGAAAATGCATTTATTTCACCCGATTCCCATTTTCATATCTTACTCCGTTGCTAAGATATAAAATGTTAAACTTTATTTGCTTAATTTGAAATATTCGTTTATTCAATAATTTGTGATGTCCTTCTAATACAAGTCACATTACCTGCTTTTGTTCTCTTTTGAAATTAAGAATGTTTATATGATCTTGATAGACAAAGAAAAGACAAAATAAAAACGAAAACAAAAACGGTAATTTCAGTAGTACAAGAATGATGTTACAAATTGTTGTGCAATCTTCTATTTTAAATTGATTGAATAAGCTTATCTCAGCTCGGGAATGTCCTGTAAAGAGGACGTAGGACCAGTGGGTGCATTTTTTAAGCTTTGTAATAATTTTTTTAATTTTTAGACTTTAAATGCACTTAATCAGTTAATGGTGCTCATGTACGTATGACATTTTTCCCTACACTTCTATTCCATTTTTATTTAACTAGAAATCAGTCAAAAAGTATAAGCTTGAAGTAATTTTCAACAGAGGGGAGAACTTTTTTCTAAAAATTCGATATACATTGCAGCCAGTGGAATCGGGAGATTATAGTTGTGGAAACGGTAAAACTATAGAGGCACGATTCCGCGCTGTGCTCGTATGAAAACAAAACAGTGATTGGACATAAATTTTGTATGGGGCACTGTCCTCTGTACCTCTTGGCTATAGGCCTGGCGATAATTGGTGAGACAGAGCATCGAATCAAGGTCAAATGCGGTCTGTTAAAGTCGAACTAATTAGCCCTGGCTCATCATAACTAGTCATGGTTGTCTTATGCCCTAATCCCTGATGAACTTTGACCATAGATTTGCCAGACTGGACACTGAAGAGTAACTATACTTTGTCTCTTATTTGTGATAATTAGCTAGTCAATTTGTTACTCTGAAGGTGCTTAAATCAGATTTTGTCGTCATGCTGATCTGTTTTCATTGCATGCCATCCCAAGTGGGAGGAAGCCTGATTGAAAAATCTACTTACCCGCACCGGGGTTCGAACCAACGCCTTCATGAAAATATGTTGGTGCACCACAAATCAAACCACTCCGCAAGAAATCTTTTTGCGATTTCATTTAGCCACAAAAAGTGGTGCAATACAGTAAAGACAAAATGTTGCCAGGAGAGAATTGGATATAAATTCATAAAAAAAAAAAAAAATAGACTTGCTTGTTAATTTAGGGCAAGGGTGGGGAACCTCCGGTCGGCGCGCCATTAACGGTCGGCGAAACCATTTGATCCAGCCACAGAGACTGCTCAAAAATTCAATTTCTGTAGGTTGTGAATCAGTTAGTTTTCTAATCCACAATTTAACTTTCTTTCCGTTTGACGAGTATTTTACTCACGTAATTGAGTAAAACCCTACGCAGTAGCCTACTACAACAACTACAAGGGAACACATCACACACTAAACTACTGGGAGCAGTTGTGACCGTTTTATGTTCCTGGTAACGCTACCACTATACTCTTCCGCAAGACTTGAAACGGGTTGTTCTTCAATACAGGTTCACAACTAACCACAGCCCAACAAGATAAGGGTTGTGGTGAGAACACATGGAGCTGCCACGGATTTGACATTCTACATCAGGCTCGTAACCAGACTAGGTACTGAAGGTGAGGGGTGAAACAGATTTCAGGGAGGAGCAATACTCTGAAAAGCATCTTTGAGTTCTTGGTAATTTTTGATCTTCTGGGGCGATTTTCGGGGGGGAGAAGTTTGCCCCTCTGGCCCCTCTTAGCTACGGGATATAACCTCGATAGCAGGAAAATGCACGCTAAAACACAAACAAATTTGCCTTCGTCTGTCGGCAGTATGGGAGAAAATGTAGCATCCCAACCACCCTAGAGTGTAGGAAATTGCACCCTTACAACAGATGTGTCATTAGAACTCTGCGTCTACTAGACGTGGGTGACAAGTGCAGGAGAAAAATTGGCATCTCAAATGCTTCAGATCGAACGCAATCCCACTTAAAAGCATAAACTCGTAACTATAGACTTTTGCGTCCAACAAGTGTGTAAATCACCAGTTGGCCTATGCGAGTATATGAGGCATCCAAATATGGTACACTAGATCGCACTTAGGAAATTAAACTTAAAAATATTCTAGTTCCTAGAATCTTCACCGGGCCTCATTAACGGAGCTCGTGGGCCGCAAATGGCCCGGCAGGCCGACACCTAACAATCTAGGGTATAATATATACGTCTACGTTTGTATTATTGGAACCTCCCTCCCATTCATGTCTTACACAAACACACATGCACATTTTTACTCTATTAACATCCTCACTAAGTTGTGTGTGTCTTACTAACTTTACCTGAAGGCAAAGAGCTGTAACACAGATCAAGGACTCGTAGACACGCAGACATCCATTTTTGCCAGATGGACAAGTCTTTGATGGGGCATCCGAAGATCTGTTACCCAGACCATGATGAACTTGATTATTTTTCACGTTGGTAAATGTTTGCCAATTATAATGGATAAAACATTTACAGAATGTCGTTAGATGGGCTAGTCGTTTATTTACAAAGTCAAACTGTAATTTGAATTGTCCAGAGAAAGCATAAACAAGTCGTTGGTTTTACATTTGCAATGATGTCATATGAAAAGTTGGTTTTACATTTGCAATGATGTCATACGAAAAGTTGTTGTTTCTTTTTTCTTTTTTTTTTTGCATGAAACAATCGATTAAATGTTTGTTTTGTTTAAATTATTTGTGTAAACCTATTTCAATACGTCATGTCATAAAGCATGTAAAGTAATATAGAACCTGTGGTACCGTGCTATGTTTCGGATGTGCGCGAGGGGAAGTTCTGCACCAACTGAAATGGAAGAAAACCGGTGCACAAAAAATTTAAGTTTTACTTAGTTTTGAACGAGAATCCAAATGAACAGCTTCTAACGGGGAATAACTAGAAAAGGAATAATGGTGTAATAAATGGGTAAACTATTTATAATCGTGTTCTTAATGCATATTCTCTGCAAATGCACTTAATGGCCTTTGAATAAGGTTGTGTAATAAGTAATATTCTTCAAATCATGATGGCCCTACATCCGATCACGCTTCAAATGTTGCACATAATTTAAGATTGACCCACAATCATCTATTGACGGTTGCAAGCCCTGGGTAAGACTTGCCCCTCCTTTATAAGGGAAAGAGTCCTCGGTAGAATAATTTTATGCATTATCTTCCAAATAACGGTCATCAGGCATGAAGTGTAAACTGTTCGAAGCGAGCCGAAATTTCGCCTATGGATTGTTTTGAAACTCGTACCCTTACCTTTCAAAAAGTCTTTTAGAAATCCCAAATGAGTTTTCGGGGATGGTATTAACGAAACACTATAGAACTGAACATAGAAGTGGGCGGAGAGCGAAAATATGTTGATAAAAAACGGGGGGTTTACGAAAATTTTGATAGATTGCGACCAATTTGTGACAGAAAATGAACAAACCAGCCTAGAAGAATTTTCCAACCCTAAAAAGAAGGGGTCCGGACCCCTTAGACCCTCTGGATCCATCCATGCGCAGGTTCGTATGCCTGTGGTTAAGTGGCATATTACAAGGGGAGACAGCCATTTGTGTTCTTATATATTCTCTATGGGGGGATATTTTCTAGGTGAGGACCTTCTACCCAACCCCTTGACTATGAGCTTCTATTTACTGAGCATTTCTATTCTGCTGGAACGTTTTTGGCCTTATCGGATGCACTCCTACCATGTTAATATGATAGGAATTCATATCTTCAAAAATTTACACGAATAGTTTTGTGGCTAAGGTTCTGTACTCTGTGTCATTTTAAATGGTCATGCTACGGAGAAACATGAATTAGCTTATTCTACACATTAGTGGTCGTAACTCCCTGTGGGCCGGCCCGTAGCCAGGCTAGGTAATGAAAGGAAACGAGAAAACTTCTGCTAATGTTACTTGAAGGAAATTGAAATATGCTAACGTGTATGGAAGCAGTACAGTAAATTTAAATTACTTGGGGCAATCCATTTTCGAAGGGGTGCCGCCCAGCCCCCTCCCCCCTTATGGCCACGGCCTGCGTGTGGGAGTAGTTTCAGGTTTGGCTCGTAGTAGGAGATAACCCATAGGAATTCTCTTAAAAAGCAAGGTTATGATAAACGGAGGTTGCCCAGTTTGACATATATCACTACCTCCTTACTATCCATATTCACCTTTCTTGCAAGTTCCCTGCCACTGCCTACTGCGAATGATTTTTACAAAGTGATTAGACAAGAAACGTCATTTGAGTGTTTGGTGACATTTTATTCGTCAGGTAACTCCAAAAAGGAGAGTTTGTTACTCTGAAACATTTTGAGACACTTCGTGCACACTCATGAACTTGACTGACTGTTCTCAAACTGCGTTATAGCACCCACGGATGCTTCCGATTATCTACTATCCAAACACACCAAAAATGTTCTATTCGCTTCACTGTTTCCGTTTCAGCTACTTATAACCCTGCTTTTTGTATACCTCGGATTCCAATGATGTCACTTTGCTGGTTAAACAAATATTGTGGGAGGGCATTTCCAAAACTGCTGCATGGAGAATTTGTGATAGATAGTTTTAGCTAACGTTTTCCCTACACACTTGCTCGGCACTTCACTCACAGCCTTAAAAGCCAATCGGGGAGGGGTGGTGAAATTTCCATAACACTTTAGGTTCCCAGAAGGTTTGTCGGATCATTCGTTGATCTAATGTTTTTGCTGTTGCAAATAGTGTATCGGTTTGCTTTTTGCCCCCACCTAAATTCTTGCCATCCTAGTTTAAATACTAATTAATTTTGAATTTGATTAACAAACAAAACTTTGACCATGGTCGATGGGGGACCTTATTTAATCAGGGGAGGCTCCAGGATTTGTCCCGAGTGAGGTGGGTAACTTCCCAGAGTGGGTGGTAGCAGCAAGCAGCCCTGACAAAGGTAAAGGGATGCCCGAAGGACTGTGAAAGCAAACTTTTTCGGCGCACTTAGTTTTTGGGCTTTTAAACAAGACGATTTGATTACGGTTTGTCTTTTTGTTAAGGGGGGAGGGATATGAATCTTTTGGGATTTATGTAACGATAAGTTGAAAATTGTGGGTTTTATCTCTAAAAAAATGGGGTTTTTATTGAAGAACGTGCTTTACTTGCTGCCTTGAGAGCAGAATCATAAAATTCGTCGGGAGACTGTGCGTTATAGGGGATTAATGCTTATCGTACCCAGCAAGTCTCCCGACGAAACTGGACGATTTCCCAGACAAGGTGGAGGGCAGCCTTTCCGACGGGGGCCATAGCCCCTGCCCCCACCTGGAGCTATCAATGCGTTCAAATGAAAACTATTCAACTTCAGATGTCAACTAAATGGCATGTATACGAACGAGCTAGGAAAAACAATTGTTGTCGGCTGTTTTTTAAGTTCTAACTCAACTGCGACACAACGGCATTGATACCACTACGAACATCAATTAATAAGTTTGCTGTAGCCTTTTCGTTCACAATGAGAACGGATGGTGTGCGTCGGTTTGCGTTTTTGCTGTACAAACTACCCAATCGCAGGTTTGGACACAATTAGAACCGCCTGAAATGGACGAAGTATCGTACTAAGAACCCGACATCCGTTTGGGGGTTAGCCATACCCAAGAAGCTACAAGACCACCCGGGACCAACCCAGAAGAAAAAAAAACCCCGAAGCAAGCTTTCATGGAACATGGATAGAGCCTACCGAATATAATAGTTGATAACATATTATCCATGGTATACAAATTAAGTAAACCTACTAAATACACTGACAGGTAATTGGGGGACTTACATGAACTTCAAAGTTCACTCCAATACACAGAGACTACGACCTATATGGTTTTGGCTTTTTGTTTTGTGGGGGGTAGTAATTGTGACCTGGAAAAGAGGCATTTAAATTTGCACGGTTTTCTCGATTTTTCCCTGCTCTGATTGGGTCAAAAAAAAAAAAAACAGACAGGCTACCGGAGACCAAATTATTTCGGTTTCATGACAGGTCAGTACAGATAACCAAGACCGCTAAAACCGATTTAGGTTTCTGGAGGTTTCGGTTTGGTCCCGGATTTTGCCGTTCTATGCACATCTTTAATGAGATGCGACAGTCTCATTGAGGTCGGGTCTGTGGTTATTTTATTATTAATTAGTATTTACGTTTTGCAGGGCAGGTTCGCAAAAATACTTTTCCAAGAATTTACAGGTACCTTTAAGCAGTTAAGAAAAACGGTTAGAATTCAGATCCCAAGGGGAAGAAAGGTGGTTATTCATAATCCGGCTAAAACTAGGAAATATATTCAGAACTTTATTCTTGAAAAATGTATCACATGATTAACATCCTATAAATTGATTGGATGAAATTTCTCTTCTGTCCTACAGAGAAAGTAACGAAGACAGGTCGGAAACACAATTATGGCACGCTGTACCGACTCGACTACGCCTTGACTGATCTTAGTTGTAAGTTGCATCTGAAACAGCCTAGTTGGTGTGGGCGCGTAGTCTTTCTCTCTGAAAGCTCAGAGTTTAACAAAAGGTAAGGGTCATGTGACCGGTTTGTATACTGCTTCAACCTTTTCACTATAATTTGGTATGTAATTTTTTATCATCATTTGCACCAAATCAGCGTGTGAAGATAGGCGATAAATTATGTTCCAAAAACGTTATCCGAAGGCCAAAGCCACCAGTAAAAAGTTCAGTTATGCGCCATGGCTATGAAAACATCACATCTTTATGTTGCCCCAGACAGGCCAAAATCGCATCATATCTACCCAAACCGGAAAGAAGTATATCGCTAAATGTTTCCGCTTTTCTGTTCGACGAGATGTGATGAAGGCCATACAATCTAATTTGCCAGACGTTCGTTCCCACCTTATTCTTATTTACTATTTTTGTTATTTTCAACTATAGTCGTTTAAACTCTTAATTCGAACGACATGCAACACGATGTCAACAATTGTCAAATTGTTAGACATTCAATTGTAAGTAATACATACAAAATTGAATAGAAAAGAGTCTTAATGATTCAGAGTTAAAACGATTAAAACAATTCTTGATTAGTTTTTATGGACTGATAGGAGACACAAATCCTGTTTACATTAAACGGGATATTATCATGCTAATATCGTCACCATTGTTGTCAGTACAATTTCACATTTTGTTAAGGGCGGGTCACACTATAGTGATTTTCAGACAGAAATCAGATCCGAATTATTCTAAATCAGACCAGTAGTTTTTATTCAGACTTTGTTCTAAGGATGGCCACGCTATATGGATAACTGATGGTAGTTTGTCTCACGATAAACTATTCTGCTACCATTATATAACTTATACCTCTCAACAGAGCCGTACTTGTTCGAAAATTAATCCAATTTTTGCACGCGTTTTCGATAAACGCTGTCTGCCGATGTGACGTCACGAAATAATTAGTTTACATTGCATTTTCGTAGTCCTCTGGTACATATCATATATTTACAGAGGTTGGCAAAGTTTTGGCTCTTTTTGACCAGGGATGGAGAAGATTTTAACTAAACCTTACAAAAATTGGACCGTAATCCTATCCGAAATCGCTGTAGTGTGACCTGCGCTTTAGTGAATTCTCAATTTCCAGATTTTTCTGTACATGTGGTTTTTCGTAAAAAGAAAATGCACTTTAAAAAGACAAATGGATGTCATGTATGCAATACATTTCGCGATATTCATGTTCTTATAATGGGTACTTTTGTCTATAAATATGTAAATAATACACTGAATCGTGTTTTTCGTAACATTGTTTGCCCCAGAATGTCTTCATACCGTATAAACTGTAAAGCAATAATGCACTCTTTTCTGTTTCCAGGCACAATGCTAAACACGGGAAGCTCCTGGCTATCCGATAGCTAGTCATTTCAACCCCCCATCGGTTTGTTCGAGGCATGACTTGATGGTCACGGCAGCAATATCATGCCGTGGTTCCGACCGCGATCGTCTAATAGCAGAAAATCGCTTAATAATGAAGCTCGGGACCCTCGTTCCTAGTGGACTTAATGTTAAACTCGAAACATTGTGACTGCCTTTTTTTTAAGGATTGGCCGTGCCCATTTCTAACGCTTTTGATTTTATCACCAAACACCGCGTGCTCGTTTTTGACTTGACTGTCTTTCGTAAATTTGTATTGTAGCATGGTGTGTTGGAATGTTGCGCACTTAGTGCGTAAATTCCGTGTTGCAGTGTCAAAACAGCAAAATAAGTGAAATCTGCTATGCAACTTGATTCTTACAAAACTTTTCTATAACCTGCTTAACCGATTTCTCCTGTTAAGCAAAAAATTGATGAAATATTGGCCTGTTTGTTAAGGGTACCTTCATGCGACTTTGAATCCAGAGAGTGACGTAATGTTGCGCACTGAAATGAAATATTTCGATAATTGAACTATTGACAACTCCCCAGTGTCACTAGATATGACAAACTGATTCTACGACGAAAATAATTGTGATTCTGCAGCAAATGGCCCCCACATGTCGCTTAAAGCCTCCAGAATCTGGACTAAACTGCTCGCAGATTTTGTCCGTGCCCATTTTTAAGCACATGTAGAGAAACGCTTGAGAAGTTCATGTCAAAGGTCATAATTTTGCTACGTTTATTCTGAATTTTTTTTTTCATGTGACTGAAAATGAAACACAGTATGTTAAGCCCTTTGAAATTCTCCATAAACATGTGTAGGGATGGGGTTTACGTGTTAATTTTAGGGATGCGCAACATTATGTACTGCGCAACATTATGTATCGCGACTATATTGCGTCATGACAGTTTCTACTTATTTCCTGCACTTGCGTGTTTATACTGTTTTGCTGCTTTACACGCGGTTGCGTTATTTCGCTGCGTTGTTTTACTGTGTACATAGACACTACGAGCGCTGCCAACACACGTCATGACAGTTTTTACTTATTTCACTCACTTACGAGGTTTTACTCATTAACTGCTTTCACGCGGTTGCGTTATTTCACTGCGTTGTTTTAAGGTGTACATACACACTCCATGAGCGCTGCCAACGCACGTCATGACAGTTTCTATTTTTTTCACGCACTTGCGAGGTTTTACTGTTTAACTGCTTTTCACGCGTTTGCGTTATTTCACTGCGTTGTTTAACG
>WURT03097028.1:0-12524 GCA_009936505.3 Holothuria glaberrima
ACTTATTCACTTGACCACCACTATGTTCACTGAAGGGTAGGTAATAATAGATAGAAGAGATAACTGTTTGTTTGCAAACAGAATTCTTAGCTTTAGAAATCTGCCTAGAGGAGGAAATTTTTGGAGGATTTAGTATCGGGGCTGAAAGCGGCATGTAAGCAATGGCAAATAACGGGCACATTGACTTTTTTCACACATGAGAGAAGCACTCATTTTAGGAACAGTGAAAGAATCTTCATCAAACACCAAACCCTCTCTTTACATTGAGACATAGTTTCCTTTCCAAGAGTGGCCCCCATCAGGTACATTTGATAGTGTATTACATCAGTCTTTACAATTCTGAGTGATACATTAGGAAGCAGTACCATTTTTCAATTTATGTCTAGTGCCCTCTACTTCAGCATCTCTTTCTTTTCTCATAGTTTACGATCATGCATGTAACAAAGAAACAAAATTAAAGGCATTTATGTACATAACTCAAAATCAGCTCTAATGGAATCTTTAAAAAGACATTATTTGTACCACATGAGGAAATAATCACCAATCTGAAGAACAGTTGGGCTTTGCAAGAATATTTCCAGTGAATTACAATTATATTTCAAAGTGACAAAATTGCCAAATTGAGCTTAAATGTGGGATTGAGAGCTTTACAACATGAAGTTGCCCTTATAGATTTTTATCACATGACTGCTTAGGGCTGTATGGTTAACTACCCTCCATGCTTGAATTAATCAATAATCCTGTTATAGGTAAGAGGTACATTGTAAAAGCGTTTCTGACCAAAAAAAAAAAAACATGAAAACTGCATTGATAATTCCTAGTCTTTTAAATATGTTTTCTTTTTTTTTTTTTAATAAAGCAGGTTTACATATCAGACATACATTAACCCTGAATACTTACAGATGACACACTGCTGCAGAGATAACCAGAAACAAATTGTCTTTAGAAATACTCCTAATAAATAATTTTATTTGACATTACTTGTATTTCTTCAAAAACAAACAAAAAGCCCCTAAAAACACAATTTTACTTACCATACATAGCAAAACCATGAAAAGGTATGATGCCATTTGGGGGATACAAAACTGCATAGTCATTGACCCCCAACATACCTGTCACGAGAACAAAAAGAATTTGTTCCATTTATGCCATATAAGGAATTTTGATTAGCCTGATTACAACAAATTACTCAACAATCAAATGAGTTCATCATTAAGTTGCATATATGAGTAAATCCAACAGCATCTCTTATCGCTATGAGTCTACGACAAAATGTTTAGTACATGCTGTCTTTACCACTGATGTCTTTAGGAGAATTACATTTTAATCAACAGGTATTCTCATAACATTTGTATTCATCTCTATTAATATCTCGTTGAATTTCCATTACAATTATCTGGGATCCTTGCAGTCATTATTCTCCCAGGAGTTCAGAAGCTTTTGTTTAATTTCTTACTTAAAAATATCACACAAGGTAATAGATGTTGTAATCAGAGAGTTATAAGCTATGGATGGAAGGCTTGCATATTATAATTAATTCTATGGCAATTTTAGGACCAGATTCCTGAGGGCAACAGAGCAATAACCTGCTAGTCCAAGGGTATGTAAGGTGCACCAAATAAATTAAACAACTATCTCCTTGAATCACATCGACTGAGCTGGATGACATTCATGTCTTTTTGATAATGATTGAAATTCAGCGTAACCGTGGACTGGAATTACAGTAAACTGACACAAGAGATAACAGGAAGACTATGAGAGGAAATCTAGCTCTAAGTGACGAGAAAGATCTCATCTTGGTGCTATCTGGATCACTCAAGGGTCCTTTGACTGGCTCTCCCACCAAGATTAATAGCTTGGAGGAGGCTCAAAGGGTTCTTGGGTAATATTTCGTGGAATGATGGGACGCCAGTAGCAAGAAAGGAATGAAATCCCGAGAGGAAATCTCTCTATACCTCGGATGTATGACTTGGGAGGCGTCGCTGAACTCTGGGTGAAATGTTGGAGGACTGTGGTGTCTCGTGAAAATAGTAAGAGTACTTGATGGATGAAGTCCTCAAATACAAAATACTGATCATCGTTTGTTGCTGTCAACTTGACATCCTTATTTGGAATGCAAGGCAAAGGGGAAAAAAAGAAAAATAAAACATTTAAACAAGGAAGATTGGTGAAGAACATTTCTAAATTAGCATCTCATGCTTGAAGAGTGATTTAGTGTTTTCAAATATGCAGGAAGCTATATGACAAAATTAAGGAAAAACTTAGGAAACTTTTTTTTGTTACAAATAGTTTTGTTAAAAATATTTTGTAATCTTGAAGAAGTAAAATGAGATTGTAAAAGATTGTACAAAGTTAAATTAAAAAAAAAAACAGAAGTGAGATAAATTAAGCAGTGGATTGTTAGAATGTTCAATCTTTTGCTTCAAACCATGGTGACTGAAAGTGTCATTGTGATGGTTCTGCTTTCAACTGGTCTATGAAACAAAACATAATATTACTTAAATCAGAATGAAGCTTTGTTCAACTGGAATCATCTAAAACGTGCATTTTGCATAGTCAGGCTGACTCACAGGTACAGGTTTAAACCAAGACATAAAGAGAAAAGTGTATCTTTTGTCTCACGCTTCAGTGAATGTGGCAGTACTCGTAGAGGTAACTCACACTCTTGGAATTTCAAAAGGGTATATTAATCAATCAGCCCAAGATTAACTAAGTGGTATATTTCAAATCATGTTTCTCTTCAATGAATGCTTCAGAACATTGACTTTTATGTGTGTAGGAAGTGGGGGTGGTAAAAGGGCTTAAGCTCCCCAAGTAAACAAAGATATGAGGGGAGCCATAGCATTCTTCTGCCTCCCAATTTTCAAGGATGTAATCCCATCTGTGACATATCAATAAATATCAAACTTTTGCTATAAATGTACTTCAAAATTTACACAAAATGTAGCATCAAACTGCATTTAATGCCACTTAAATATTCCAAATATTCACATAATCAAATATTCCCCCTGTTTTCCAAAAGGTAGGGAGACACCCTTCCTTTTAGATCCCTCACCCAGGACAGTGGTCTAGACAGGTTCCCACCCCTTAGGAACAGCTACCCACATTTATTATAGATGTTGCATGTGAAAAAGGTAAACCATAGAGTTTCACACCTTGCTGTACTTAACAACTGAGCAACAAAGAAAAATACTGAAAAGTATCAAAAACACAGAAATATCAGTAGAGATAATGCCAGGATCAAAGCAACAGAAGGGCATTCTGGGAAAATCCCCCTCCCCCAACAATTGGTTATGCTCCTCCTTTAATACTATTCTTAATGCTTCAATTTTATGGTTTTGAGAAGCAATCCGTCTAAAGGAACCATGCCCCTGAACATCTCAGCCCATCTAAACAAGCATCCTGGCCATCAAAAATTGGCAAGCTAGCAATTAATACAGGGCCAAGCCAGGGTAAATCAAATTAGCGCTGCTGCATTTGCTGTAAGTCTTGCATCTAATGCATAATTTGGTATACACACTGCACTGAGAGGCATATTATACTTCCATAATTAATTGTACTCACATGGTTAAGGCTCAAAGTAGCTCCCAAGCTGCCACAATTCCAAAAAGAAACTGCCATTTTGAAAAAATTTAAATCAAATCCAGTGCGGTCAACATTTTTCTTTCACCTTTTCACAGCCAAAACTTTTTTAGAAGCTGTTTCATATCCCATCGTCAGCTTAATGGATTTTCAGCTCTGTGAGCCATAAAATCTAGTGACTTAATGACCAGGACAGATTAATGAAAATTCCCTTCTGAATTTCCAGCAAAATAACATCCCTCCTTGGTCCCAACAACCATTCCCTGGTTCACTTTCATATAAAAATGTGTTTCCCTTGAAATTTAGCTCCTTTAAGTGATGTTGACAACTAGCCACACTCTTCCACAAATTAACAATCAATAGGCTTCTTAAAGTTAAAAGGGTGCATGTCTCTAATACCACTCCCATTGGTATCTATTAAGTGATGAATGTGCAGGACTATGTTCTAAGAGCAGCAATGACCTATATAATCTGATGTGTACTATAAACAACTAACACCTGTGTTATAACATTTTAACTATCTCTGCCTGAAAGCACTGTCAAGCTGGCAGAGGACATTTACGGCCAGTGCGGAAAAACATTGTTGTCAAAATGACAAGACAAGAGACAAGTTTGTATACCTTGTATATCAACTTGTCTACTAGCAGATCGTGTTTGAAGACGCATGTCTTGAGTTGTTCGTAGATCAGCCGGTCCTGAAATGAGCAGAAAATGGAGGCCATTTTAGGAGAGAGTTAGAAGCAAAAGTCTGGACAAGCTACTTCTCTTGGAAAATAGTTGCTTGATGAAAAAAAAAAAAAAAATTTTTTCCCATCACCTTGGAGGAGCAGATAAAAGAGTTGAGATTTGCATCAGGTTAGCTGGGACTTAAAGTGTTCTGACATAAATTAAAGCTGTTTTGTAGCATCTCTTGAAATTGATACAACATGCCCTTTCATATTTAACAAAACTCTGGTTGCAGAGACATTCATAACTAGTTGCAAGTCATATATGCTATCCACTGTGGATGAAACATGACAACTTATGTGTTATAGGTTCCTG
The DNA here is from genome assembly GCA_009936505.3 of Holothuria glaberrima. Classification (NCBI taxonomy): domain Eukaryota; kingdom Metazoa; phylum Echinodermata; class Holothuroidea; order Aspidochirotida; family Holothuriidae; genus Holothuria; species Holothuria glaberrima. The sequence goes on from WURT03097028.1 coordinate 4,624, forward strand.
TCAGAAAGCCCACCTGACGCAGGGTCACTTGAAATTTGTTGCAGGGATCAAACTAAACTCTTTCCAGTGTAGTTTAAGTTTAAAGTTTGAGGGTCAGGAATCCAACTGGCTCATCGAGGACCCCATACCTGAGAGTGAGCGAGGATGAATACCTCCAAGAGTTGTCTTCTCTTTCCCACTAGTGCGCAGAGGTTAACCACGCAGGCGTGTACTATTGCTCCCAATCCTGCTCCCGGGACTACCATTTAACATCCTCACCCAATGGGTATATCCCCAGTCTTTGGCCACTTCCCCAAAGACTGGGAGAGGTGGTTTCTTGCTCTGCACCACTGCTCTACAGCAAAACTGACAACTTCCTGAATTGGACAACATCCTGAGTGGGAAAATGTTCTGAAACGGGCAATCAGACACTCAATCAAAATTCACCAATTCGAACCCCCTCAGTATCACTGTGAACAGCTATGCTCAACAAGAAAATTTTAGTCCCCAGAAAATTTCTTAGTGGTTCCCCACTGGGATTTGATCTGGGGACCTACCAAGCCAACTCCACCCACTATTGGTATTTAAAGTGTAGCCAAAGTAGATGCAGAAGTAACACAAATTACACTATGCATGCAAGCTTATACACCTCAATTAAGGATCAGTTTCAAGGAGAAAAGAGTAAAATTACTAATATTGGCAGGGCCTCAAAACAATTCCAGACTTGTAGCAAAACTCAGTAGTTATTACCATTGAATGGGAATCAAACTTTCTCTTTGACCATGCCAAAGGATTAATCCAAAGTCCCTGCCTATGTTGCTTTCATAAAATATTGCTTAAAAATACCCCCTCTACTTTATCTTCTCACCCGTTTTCTTCATTTGGTTCTTACAATAGAGGATTGTGAAATAATTAGGAAAAAAAAATATTCCAGCTGAATTTTTCAAATGTCACTTGATTCTACACTTTTACTGAAGTACAATGACATCATATCTACCGAAGTGACCTTTCCACACTTTTATACATAACCAGAAGATCACCTTTAAAGCAGAATTTAATATCAGGACTCAGGGGTTCACCATGTACACAAAAAAAGAAGCACTGTTAGTATAACCACAGAAAGGGATCACTGAAGAAGACATGTACATATCTTGTAAATCTTTGCAATAAACAGGAAGAATACAGAGAGCCAACTTCTCTTGTAGAAAGCAGATAGTGTCAGAGATGATTAAACTTCATCAGAGGTAACAGTTTCCATGTATATAGAACAATAAAGCACAGTCATCCACATGTTAGAAGATAATATGAGTGTCATAGTGGCCCTGTCATATTGGCCCAGAACAAGGTTGGTCAATGTTGGTGATAATACTTTGAAGTAGCAAGTTGTAAAACTGTGCGATTTTAAAGTTCAACTGCCAAATGTTTGTTTAAAGGATTTGAAGATGCTACTGTTATTTGAGGCCCCCATTTGGTTCTTCTAGACTGATCTTAAAGGGACTCATTGAGTTGATATCAATTATTTTGTGACAAGTTTGAAGGAAATCATTGCCATGAAAATGTTTCATTCCATCATTTGCCATTATAGACAGGGTATTAGTTGACTAAATATAAGTCTAACCATTCTTGTGAAATTGAATGCAATCCCCTATGCAGTTCTTGAGCTATAAGCAACTATCAAGTTGCCACATTTGCTACCTAAATGGCGGAAAGCAGTGGTGAATTATGAAGTCTCTGTGCCTACCAAACTTAGCTGCTATTTTAAGTCAAAGTGATAGCGGGTACCTGACGGGTACGGCGATCACAAGGGTTATCACCAGACCAAACTTAGTGCTGGGGTGGTAATTCTTAACTTTCACTACTATGTATTTAATCTGTCAATGCAACTTAACAATCACAGCATACATGCGTGTACAACTGCAAAACTGCATGCATGCTCCCAAGATGTGGATATTTTTTTACACTCTAAATTAATGCTCCAATTGACTGTCTCATTCTGAGATTAATGTTACACCCAAATTTCTTTCAAAAATCATAAAATAATATACTTTATAGTTCCATTATTGGGAAAAAGTGATGGGCAGAATGTTTTATTTTAACATGAGTGGCGGGTGGAAATCACCAATCACATGTGGGACCACCCAGGGCCGACCAGCATAGTGACATCACTCAAGGCGATCAGGTATCTGGTTCCTAGCTGTTTTTTGTACCTGTGAAAACGCTAGTGGTGATGTCACCTCCTCACATTGTGTAATATTTTTCTTTACAATATACATACAATTTAATCCTTCATAATATTACATCATTGTTTTAATGCATGCTAGTTGTTGGAACTTTGCAAGCAACACACAGTGTACCCTGTACAGGTGAGTTCACAGCACTCTCAACAAATTCAAGCTTAGAACAATTTATTGAAAACCAGAAAAAAATTAAACACTGTGTATCAATGTAAGCAGCTGACACCCTTCTTGCTTGCTTCAAGTTCACTCATTGGTGAAGAAAATGAGGTAACTCGTTATCTTGAGAAACAGCAAACTGATACAATTAAAAGTCCACAGAATGCTTGAATGAAGTCCCTCTTTAACATTTTATATCCCATGTTAAGCTGAAATACTGCTTCTTTTAAAGACAGTGCTTCAGAGAGCTGCATAGCTGGCAAGGATGAAGCCTTCAACAGCTATCAACCTACACCACTGAGTATGCACTTTTTAATGACAGAATTCCAATAATATTTTTATTTCTAGCTTGAGTGAGGAAGAACTTCTCCCAGAATAGAAGTATCTTTGTCCATAACATTTCTTCACGGCTTTTGAAAGGAATTCATTTCTCATTTCATATGCACTAACTTTTTTCTTACCACAACACAATGTGAACATATGGCAAATAATATGAACTTAAAGAAGTGTAAAACCAATGATGCAAAAAAAACTACTCTAAACATGGCAGTACTTCTGTAATTTGGAAAAATTCCATTAGGCTTGAATAGCAAGAGCGCCCTCACATGGAGGAGAAATTAAGACATAAAAATAGATAAAGAGGCATATAAATTGGCAGATATAATGTCTGCACAACATATTTTCAATGAAGAGGTATTTAAGTGTTGGATTACCATCTCTTACAACCCTTGATGAAACTTAGTACATGGACTTACTCTCACCCATGTGCACAAAAAAAAGTAAACAAAAAAAAAAATAAAATAAAATAAATACATGAATTAAAAAAAAAAAATAAACACATCAATGCGTATCAGCTAACATATCATTGCCTATGAAGGTATAAGACCCAATTTTGTGTGTAGGAAAAGAAATTTTCAAACAGTGGGGGGAGAGGTACAAGACTGCATTTCCCTGACTGGCCCCATTTATTTAACTTTCCCTCCTTTATATCCTCTTTTTAAAGTACCAGACATGGGCAATATATCTGTACGGAAAAGATACACAATGAACCTTTTACCTTTGAACTCAGTACCAGTAAAACCAGGGAGTTGTTAAGCCACTCTAGGGGTACAATATATGGCACCAGGCTTAGGTATGGGGAACATTGCCCTCCTTTCCAACAAGGATGTTTTCAATTTCATCAGGGAGCCTATGGGTATAAATTAAGTATCTAATCACCGATGGTGACCAGTACTCCCAGTTACACTGTATTCAATAAAAACCCCAAATTTTCAAATGTCCTTTAACAAAAATCTAAAACTTTCAAATTTTCTTCAGAAAAACCTAAGATTTTTAAATTTTGTTCAATTACAACCCAAAATTTTGGGTTGGACATCCTTTTAATAACCTGCCCATGTTGTCAGGGCTTTAAATTACTGGGTCCCCTATCCCATATGGCAAATTCTGGTGCATGCACTGTGCCAAACTCCAGATGAAACGATCCAGTGAGCTGCAACTGATACAACTGAGCTGCAAGTAAACATCCCAAGAGACTGGGGACACAAAATATACGGGACACTAATCTCACCACACATTTTACTGTCCTCTTTCCATTCCATGAGTGTATCACCAATAATTCTAATCCTTCGCTTTGATCACGCAGCTAGTTCGTTGATTTACAATTTGTTTGAGATTAAGGTATGGAGTGTATAATACGTAGAGTTTTTACAGGGGGTGTCATCACATTACGTAAAGTAATCACATACATCAAACTCTTATTCATCATAGAACTTGACAAAAAGAAAAACTATGCCATTTTATTACAAAAAATTATTCGTGCGCTATGTTCTCATTTGACTTCAACATTTATGGGACAGAGCTTTGGTGTAAGATGTTCTCCAGGGACAATTGAAAAGTGACAATCAGGCTTGAACCTTGACACAAAAAGATTGTACTACAAATGTTGAAGCCTGCAAGGTGTATTATTAAGTTTACTATGAAAACAACAATTCTTCAATGACAGTATGCTAAAGGATGAAAAGTATGTTACATAAAATCTGGAAAACCTTGCATTTACAAAATGTCTTGCACACTGTGGGGACAGCTTAATTAACAGCCACGGTGGTGAAAAACGTGGTGATGAAAAACCAGCAAATTATCAAGCAAATAGTCTTTGGATACGTGGAAAGGTGTTATGCGTTACAGCACCAAAAAATGCAACATTTCTTAATTCTGGTGAAGCACAGATCCAGAAACATCATTATACATGCAAAAAGACCAGGGGCAGAAAGGGGGGGGGGGGTTAACAGTCTTTAAAAACATGATTCATAGGCAGTATGACTAACAGCACCAATGAACTAATGAATTCCCCAAACACACTCTCCTGATGAAGTACAGAAATACTGACATCATCCTTCCCCATAAAAAAAGCCCCAAGAATAAAAGGGGAGAAAGGGAGAAGTTTCAAGAAAAAAGGGGAAGGGGAAGGGGGAATAGACCCATATAAAATAGCAGTGGCAGATCCAGTGGGGCACCTGGCATGCGCTTCCCTCTATAAGGTGTCATGCGTGAAAAGAAATTGAGGCAAAAAAAGAAAATGCTTCAAAAATGTGTCAAATATAGTACCATTTTGCATATCAGCCCTCTTCCAAAACCAAACATTTTCCAAAGGTAAGGGGACACCCCCTTAGACTCTGCCCCCATGACAGCGATCTATCACACCTTACACCCCTCTACTGAAAATTCCTGAGTATGGTAAATTCCTGAATAGGGTATATGTAATTTTAAGTGGTTAACACTTGTAGGGCCAGACTAAGCGTGTGAGGGGCCCGGGGCACGCAATTGTGTGTGTGTGGGGGGGCTATAGTAACAGCTTATGAACACTTGACACAGTATTGGAACACCCAAGGTATATATTATTCCCAAATGTGGGGGCCCCAGGGAACGTGCCCGTTGCCCAGCCCTTAATCCGCTAGTGAACACTTGTATCAATCCATTATTATGATGGTGCACAGCTGGAATCATAGGGTAGTGAAGAAATCAAGCGTTATGAGAGCAGCTAGAAGGCTGGCTGATGGGTCATTGTTCTAGAATGACCCTGTTGACCATGAATGGTAGATCATTGTACTGCAAAAAATTAATCACTGTGTGGCTGTGTGATGTTCAAAATGATACGTGGGGTCACGCATGTCACTTTCCCAGAATTGTGCCGATGTTAAACTTGAACTGAAATCATACCTCTATGAAGAAATTAATTATAGCGCTGTGTGACAGTCCAAATGAGTAGGTTGGAATACATCACTATCTCCGATAGACTCCACTGACCATGATTTGAAATCATAATGCTGTGAAGAAAGTAATCATAGCACAGCTGTGTGATAGTCAAAATGAGGGGGTGGGGTAGTTCACTGTTTTGGAATGATGATGTTCATCATGAACTGAAATAACAGAGCTTAGAACAAATTAATTGAAATGAAAGGTGAGGTTAGGAGTAGGTCATTGTATGAGAGCCACTGATGCTAGTGACCAGTTGAAATATAATGATAGCCTGGTAAAGAACTTTATCAACAAGGGGCTGGGAGATGGATTACTCTCCCAAAATGACCATACAGGCATATTGACATGCTTGGAGAATATGATGGTCTTTTAAAGAGACAAAGGAGAAACATGGAAGGCCAAGGACCTACAGCAGCAATATACTTGACAGAGGGTATGGGTAGGTGAGAAAGACTTCCATGGGTAAACTTCATTTTCAAATGTTTTCATAGTTTCAAATGCAAAACAATTAGATCTTAAAATTTCATTTTACAAATTTTTTATTGTTTGACATTTAAAATCCACAAAACTACCCATTTTAGGAGTCTACATGTGAGCCCTGTTACTTTATATGGTACCTCCTATAGGTAACCCTCCCTGACCCGTAGTTATACAGGGAAAATGAACAGATAGCATCAGTGTCATAGCAGAAGGGAGCCCTGTAATAAAAGTACCCCTCAATTCTCTGCTTGCCAGTCAAACAGACTACTTAAAACAATGGTAGTGCATTAAGGGTGTCATCTAGTAGGTATCCAAAGTATTGCCAGTGATATTGCTGCTGTGTATAGGACTGTCCATTTGTGACATAGGTGAGGTAGGTAGTAGCCAAATAGAATGGTTATTTGAAACAATAGTGATGGATTAATTTATGCATGACCCGTTAAAGTTAGTTAGTTAGTTAGTTAAATGAAATTTAACGACACACCAACACGAATGTGTTTATATACTGTCATCTACATAAAACAGTAAAATCTAAACATGTTTCCAACACGGTTCAAGTCCGGCCCCAAGTACAGCTCAAATATGGTGTGGTCTATCCCTTTAGTCGCTTCTTACGACAGGCTGGAAATACCGTGGGCATATTCTACAACCCCCAGCCCACAGGGAGCTGCATGACCCCTTAAAACACCCATTTTGAGGTTCTAAGAGCCCTGGTATTTACCACCTCTAGTTTGGTGAATTGAAAGAAGACTAGGATAGAGGGCAAAATATGCAAAATTTAATCAAATGCGATAATATTACGGTCTTTTTATTCCCCTCTCAACTGTCCTTCCCATCAACATCCTTCTTGGAATGTATCAGAGCTTCTGTTAACCTCTTTCCTCCATTGGGAAGCTTGACCCCATGGGGAAAAGCCTGGTCTACACCTGATTCAAATGTTATCCCCTCCTAATTCCTAGCTGCCCCTTTGCCTACATTTCATGAAGCTACCCCCAACCCCATTCTTTTTATAAAGCAACATTTGTCATGTCAGCTAGTACCTCTTCCCAGTTTACTTCCCCTGAAGTATCCACCAGTTCCACATTAAAGGTTGGGGGACATGTAATAAATTCAGTTATTCTACTCAACAAAGCTAGATTAAGACCTCCTTATCAAAAATCTGTTGGAATTTTTTGAATACCTAATTTTACCGTTCTCAAGATATTTCTCTTCAAAGTTTGACCATTTGTGGGGATTGTTCATTAGCTATGCAAAAATATGATGTAGAGTGTTGCACAGTCTGTATTTCTTTTGTTATTCCTTTATAAATTCTCTGTTAATTACTAAAAAGCTAGTTTCTCGTTTGGTGTTTAATGTGGATATTTTCAAAGAACTAAATAGCTACACCCAAAATTAAAGGTCAGAAGCAGTTGCCCCAAACTTATTTTGAAACAATAGTTAAATGTTACAAATTTCTTCTTATTTCACTTCTATGTATCTTTCATATTTTAGGATATAAATATTGCATATTCAAGGTAAACCAAGCAGTTGCTCCTGATCATAAATTTTACAATTGAGTGAAAAAATACTGTCACATGATTCTCATGAGCCATTCAGGAAATAGGATAGTCTACTATACAATTCTTTATTGGGGGACTGCAATCTCCCTTTAATCCTCGGGACATCACAATATTAAAGTACACCTGTCCATGGAATGATGGCCAAACTAACAAAGGACAAAATTTCACCCATTTGACAGGTCCCTCTCTGTATGTCACAAATTTGCATAAGTAGCTCATGTTTATTCATGATGTA
>WURT03097050.1:0-12524 GCA_009936505.3 Holothuria glaberrima
ATCCATTGGAGCCTTCTTCATTACAAATATCACACCGTGGACGTTTTATGTGCAATAGATTTTTAAAATGAAATAACCTACAAGATTAATATTCAGTCTAAGTCTCCTCAGTAGGAGAGAAGATGCAATCCCTAAATACTAATTAAAATGTTGTATCTTCAGCTGATTGATTATAGCGATGGTTTGGAAAAAACATGTAACATCCACTAAGTTTAGCTTGTGAATTTTTAAGGCGATACCTGTAATGACTAATAAGTTTAGTAGTCCCTCTTAACGAACGCATTTCATATTTTACTCTTAGGATTGAATGAACTGACTGAATTAATATAAATATAAACTATTGCTTAGTGAACACTAGACCAGATTGATTAATATAAGTTCATATGCCATCAGTTTGATACTCTTCTCTTACAAGATGGCTTGTTCAAAAATAAATTTCCACAGACCTTTTTTCCTAAGCTGTGGTTTTACTTTTCTCTTTTTTCCCTCCTTTTCCAGTTCCCTCTTGGTCCTAACATGATTCTTACTTGGCACTTTTGCTTTAAATGTTTTTTTTTCCAAAAAAATCGTCAATGATAGGACTCATTAAGGCCTTGATACTTGTTCCTCTTTCCTTAACTGTTTCTCTTCCCAATCTTCCCACTATACCAGTTCATTCTTTGAACCATTCCCGCTTTGATAAGGGCTATGCTCTATCTGGGATTGGTTTATAAAATTCAAGATCGAATGTACAACTATTTACCTTTCGACTTATATATATTTATATTTATATTTATATATTTATATATATATATATATATAAATGAATAAAACACTAAAAAGGAGTCAACTGCTCGTCTAAAAAGTTGTTAAAAGCATCTCAACATGTAGCTTTTATAGCAGACGTCTTCAGCTTGTATGAAGCAGCAAGTCCATATGCTTGCGTGTTGAAAGCTTGAAAACAAGTCCTAATAAAAAGCATTAAATTGACTGATGCGTAACGTAGTAAAAAAGGCTTCTGTCCACCCGCTAACTTAATGAAAGACTGAAACTTTAAAATCCCCTCCAATTCAATTGTCTTAAGGTCCACCCGCCTGGGATGAAACGCTACAAGTACAATGATTAAAAATACCTAAAACCATAAAAGGTAATTCGAAATCCCGGTACGGGCCTGTTTGTATTACACACGACACCTGTATTCTTGATAAAATATTGACACAATATATTTGATTGTTCTAGATCTTGCAAACTTGACCCTATTTATCCATTGACATGTACTGTAAACTTTGCCTTGTAATCTACAAAATACACATTCCAGATAGATACAGCACTTTTATCAACCAGAGAGGTGTAAAACCACCTTGATTTGACTTACAAAAGCCATTTGGAAAACTAATAATGACAATAGTCTACTGTTGTTACGATGCAATATGTTAATAGTCTCAGTTAAGTTGTGATCTCAAGTAGAGCGACAATCGTTCACGTGTATCAGTTTTTGTTATTGGGGAATTCCACTTACAGAATGCTCACATAAGTGAACAATAGAAGGTTAAGAGAATAATGGTTGGAACCTCACGTCATGAAAGAGTTGCTTTTTGACGCTTTTCAGCCTGACAGTCTTGTAATTTATATTAATGCAGAATGGTGAAACGTTGAAGAGCTTCCTGCCCGTTACTGTAATCTTCTCTAATGGGCGCAAGGAGTATAAAGTATTACATTTTCCAATAACTAACATGAAACAGGATGCAGGATTAATGTAAGGCCCAGTGGTACTTCAAAATACATTTATGCGTAAACCCTCTCACTAATAATTGACCTTTACTCTTTATGTGGAACCTTTCATGTAGGAAACATGGGCACTACTTATTCCGTCCCATTCTCCTACTTAGATGCCTCTGTTAGAGATCTCAGGTATTTTTTTTTTCATTTTAAAACAGAGTCCGTTTTTCTTAAAGTGTACCTAAAGTAAACTTTCAAAAATGTATGTCACAAGGCTTGAAAAATAAATTCAAATGGTCTAACTCCCATCTTCACAGGACATTCGTGAGCTGAGATATAAAATGTTGAAGCTTATTCACTCAATGTAAAACGGTAGATTGCGCAATGATTGGTGATGTCATACTTGTACTACTGTAATTACTGTCTGTGTTTATCTTTGTTGTTTTTTAAGGCCATTGCACCTTGCCCGGAAATGTGATCATGGTCTTACTGTGATGGGGTGACTTGACTATACAAGCCCTCTCCATACAACATGTACACAGGAAAACAGTACACTTTTCAAGGTTATATAAACATTTAATTTCAAAAGGAAACAAAAGAAGGTAATGTGAGTTGTACAAGAAGGACATCACATATTATTGCGCAATTGACTATTTCAGATTAAGTGAATATCTTTTAATATTTTATATCTCGGCAATGGAATAAGCTATGAAGATGGGAGTTGGATGAATACGATTTATTTTCAAACCTCTCATATATATATATATATATATATTCTTGTATTTCTAGACTTTAGGTACACTTTAACGTCGATTATGTCACCTGGTCTTTGATCTAGTTACAGTTTCAGTTTGCACGTGTTGCACACACTTGAATGCGGTCGTGGTCATTCTCCACAGGGCTAAATCTCCAATGCCAATGTAATAAAGTTTATATGGCTTACTTTCATATGTTTAAACTATTGCAACAGGCAACAAAAGGGGTCCTCCTCCCATTCAGAATCTTTTTAATGAGTTGAGCAATGATTCCGTGTTTTCACGTGGCCGTAACTATGGGAGACATTAGTGATAGACAGTAGAAGTATAACATGTTCCACCCTCGTTTTGGAGGTAAGTCATTCATTCTTGTCCTTCAAACATGAACCCCAAATAACATCCCGTCTCTTGATTTCACATGTATACATTGCAAGAACGTCTAATCCAATTGCATAAATGCCGAGCTCTGGGAACTTGTTTAGACAGTATTTCCCACTATTGTCACCTTCACAATAAGTCTTGCATGTTATTATAAATAGAAATTGGAAATCTCGGTCTCTTAGTGCTTTTTATATGACGCATATATTCAAATACCCAGACACGTATTGTTCCATTGTATTTTTTTCTTTTATCGTTTCTGACGCAATAGCAAAAGTCGCATTGTAAACCAGTAAAGCGTGGAAAGTGTCAACAAAGTTTTGGGGAATTCCAGTATGATTCACAAACTTACAATGCCCATTTTGCCGTACTCACCCTCTATGTTTACAGACGCTCGGTATGTATGTTTGCAACTATATATATTTTTTTCAAATTGTGCTGTCGTTACAATGGTACCTGCAAAAGTCTGCGGTTGATTTTCTTAAGCAAAATTGATAACGTGTGCAGGAAATGGAACATGTCTATTTAACGACTCCATTAGGCACCCATCTACGTATTAAATATGTCCTCTTCCAAATTTTTTTTTTTCGAATTTGAAATGTTTTTTTTTTTTCTAATTAACAGGAATGAATTCATGGGTGGTTTAGGTAAACACGAAAATTTAAATTCGGCTTTATCGTTCGGTTGTAAATTTATCCTTCAGAGTTCCTCATTTCTTGACAAGAAAAAAAAAATGAAAAGCTGATAAGACAACACTCACCTGCAGTTCATATTAAATTCGCTGCAAAATGTTGTTTTAGCACTTGCATGGTCCTAATTGTACAACGATTTTACGTTGCTGACAGTTTGAAGTAACAGAGCATTCACCTAAATTTAAAGTGGGTTGGTTTAATTTGCGCAACTGTTTCTTACCACATTTGTAAAATTTTTAAATAATTTGCGATATCAGGAGTTGTTTCGCAAATTATTTACACTTAGTCTTAAAGTTTTCTAACAAGCCATTTTAGAATAATTACTCTACACCATCTAGTAACAGTAAGTTGACCCTTCGAATACATTGTTATGTATTCGTTTATTTTTTTTTTTTAGTCTTGGAAGGGTTATGAGGCAAGTGAGTCTGATAAATGCCGAAAGCTATGTGGGACAGTCAAGTTTTAACGATGCCGGCCTAGTAGAAAAAGTACCCATGAAGCATAAGAAAAAGAACAGAAATCTTGTATTGCCTTAGAAAACAAAAAAGAACCTTGACCAGGGAACCGGTCTGTCCTTCATTTAGAATTCGTTTTTCAGTTCAGTTGTACTTATTGAATATCTTCTTAAACGAGTGTTGTTAGTCAACGTTTCAAGATAATAAAGGTTTAGTGTGTGAAAGATTGATCTATCTTACTCATGTATTCTTATCTGCTATTTTGATTTTCAGTACAAAATATTTTCATTTACAGTACAAAATATTTCTCAGCGAATCACCAACCGTTCACCGTTGTCCAACTGCAATTTGGTTCATCCTGCAACAGTGGAGTGTACCAATAACAAAGATTTCCAATCTTCACTTTACGTAACAGTGTGTCCTCGTTGTCGTGTAGGTTATAAAATATAGATTTTTTAATTCTTAGTTTACTCAAATTCCTAATGGGGTTGGTCGGTCATCCGGGTCTCTTTTCGTTACCCTAGCAACTTTTGAGGAAAAATAACAACTGACTGCAGTATGAAAATACGGGAACACTAAACGCGCTACGCTGCTGGAGTGAAAACTATCCCTATGCTACACTAAGAGCAGAATACGTGCAATGCATTTTTTTCACTCTAACACATTGCTGTCATGGAGAAGTAACTTGTCACCGACCGACCCCATATTGTCTTCTTTTGACAGAGGCCGCCAGTTGTCAAAGACATCATGACGTCAAGGCCTAAGGTATATTGATGTAGATGCACACTCTACAAAACAAAAGAGTGAAATTCACTCTAAAAGAGTGAATTAAGGGACCGCTCCTAAGGAAGAGTGAATTTCACCCGGAGTGGAGTGAAAAGTCACTCCAAATAGAGCGACCCTTCATACACATAGAATGAAATATCGCTCTATTTGAAGTAAATTTTCAATTCACTCTTCCTTAAGAGTGGTCTCTTAATTCATTCTTTTAGAGTGAATTTCACTCTTTTATTTTTTAGAGTGCAGTACGGTCGGAATGTTTCTAATAATAGCTGAACCATTCAATACCGGTATTGTATGAGGCATCTAACTCCCGACTGTTGACATTTTGAGACCTAAAATCTACAAACTAAATGATTTGGGCTGTGTGCCCCTCCCCCTCCTGGCCCCTGACCATTATGAAGGTAATAATACATGGTGATCACAACAATTTCAAAAAAAAAATATTCATCTCCAAACATCTGTAGGGGTCTTGCATCAATATAGGATCTTTCAATCTAATCTGTAGCATGATGTGAAAGGTTTATGAAGTAAGAAAGGAAGGATTCCCATTTCTGTGCACGAACGCAGGACACATGAGGTACAAATTACGCAGACATGGGAGTTTAAACTGAGGTAGCATTACGATATCATAGGTGGCGCCCCCAATCACGAAAGTCTGGAGGCGCAACTGAGTGTAACAACGTCTTCAGTTTGGAAAGACAATTGTTTCATGTGTTTAATATGTTTATTTTTTTTTTGTCGGTCTATTATCATATGTTCTGAGCATTGTCAGTGACAACGATACGTTACTGTAAATATCCTTTTAACAATTTGACAATTAACTTTTGTAAAGCTTAGAAGTGTTTGACCTCTTTAATTAATGAAACAAATGCGTAACCAATCATTCGTTAATTTGAGTACTCTCGTCAAGTTGATGGAACTGAAGAAATGAAATGAAAAAATGTTGGTCATCTTGTCCGCCTACATGTAGCCTATAGCGGGAGCGTTCATCGTTAAAATGAAAAGAGCAGAAACAGATCCTTACAATTAGAAAAATATTTCACCAAATTGCGTCTAAGAGCCCTTAAATAATCAAAAATATCCCCAAGGGGAGGGTGTCCTCCCCTTAGACCCCTCCCCCAGGACGGCGGTCTGAAACAACGTTCAGCCCCCGCCCAGTTTAATTTGAAAACAAAATAGTGCTCTCAAAATTGTAATTTATTGTAGGAAATGTTCGCACTTGTTAATTTCTAAAACATGAGACATCAAAAATTGGAATGGTTAAACGCAACCTAAAATACTTAGAAAGTGCCATTTCCTGCAATCTGGCATTTTTGTCAAAATTTTCTGGGTACGCTCCGCGCCAACTCATGGTGGCGCTCCGCTTAGATAGTGTCGGGCACATTTTGCCCACCCCCCATAAAAGCAGTCCTGGATACGCCCCTGATCACCCCACATGATCATTTTTTCTTTTGCATTTTTACATGCCCTGCCATGCATGTGGTTATACGTGTTCACATGTGGCATCCCGGAAAGTCCCAGATAATACTGCCTTTTAAAGCATTCCACAGTTCTTTTTGTTAAGACACTTTTATCTGATTTGACATAGGAAAACTGCAAATTGATTTACACAATGCACCCACAAAGCTCCTTACGATTACTTACATAACTGCTAAATATAGATACTGATTTCCCGCACGTAATGACTAGAAAAGCTATTACAGGAAATATAAGCCGATAGTATTCCTACCAATCGCAAGGAAACGAAAGATACAACCAACAGTTTTACTGACCCAGCTCCACTTCATACTTCAAAGTGATAAAATACCATCCAAGAAAGGGTAGAGAATCCAAATGGCAAAAGGAGGAAACATTAAAACCGAAGAGGTGAGTTTAGGTTTAAAGCATAACCTATCATTGTGTATTGTGCAAATGCGTTTAAAGTTCTTGTGCTTTTGTTAGCAGTTTACGTAGGCTACTACAGAAAAAGGTGGTAGTACTACCCTTACAAAAAGGTGTATCAACATGTGGCTATAATGATAGGCCTACATGCGTGATCACACATGAAGAAGATCAGAAAGCACCCGTGTTCTTGGGAAGTAAACGTTCGCATTTAGAGCCCTTTGAACTCAGGTTTGACACAAGTTTGACACACTTTTTGTTGCTTCCAATTTCAGGCCACGGGTTTTGTCTCGGAATTCTTAGTAAACGTTGGTTCTGATTGCCACACTTTTTGCAAGTCAAACATGTAAAAACCAGTGTAGTAAATCAGTGACAATGTGTGGTAACCGGCCAACCTGTTTCAATGTCTAGAGAACACACAGATTTTCACGCAAAATACCTGTGATTACCCATGGCAGACACATGTGTAAAACTGGGGGTTAGGAACTAATTGACATAAACTTGTTTTGTGAGGGCAGTTGGACAATCAGGAGTAATGTCAATATCATTTACGCTCTCCCTGTTAACCTCTGTGGAAAAAGGAATAGTGTTAATTCCAATGTAATTTCTGCAGACATCGTGAAGTTATATCTTTAGGCAAATGTCCTTATCCCGAACAGTTCCAATTTTCCCGAATGTGTTAAGCTCTTCCTTGTGCAGATAAAAACAATGTTTTGCCTACGGTCACATCCTGGTGAGCACACAAGGCACTTATTTGTAATTAGAACTATGCTAAAACACTTCTTATGACACAGACCAAGCAGTATTTCTACCATTAGAGTTGTACAACTAAATTTAGAAAAGTCATCGGAAATTTATGTCCCTCCTAGCTTAGGGTATTGTCAGTATTCCTTAAGTATAAGGGTTTTCAAGTGACGATCATAATGGTCCCGATTTTGGCTGCACTGCCATTTTGGACGTCCAATTTAATGCCCGCACAACAACTATACTCTCTATACACAGTATCGGTGAAAGAGTAAAATGAACTGTTCATGATCGATTTTACATACCCATACGTAAAGGCTTAAGCGTGGACTAAAAGATTTGGGATGAAATGTTTTCTAACTTTCACATAGAAAAACCTTCTTTATCAGAATCTTTCGTCGCTCATATGATATTAAGTTAGCTCTGCATACTTTATTATTCGGACTCCGCATTTCTATATTTTCTTCAGAAGATTTCCAGACATCCATTTCTGTGTTGTATGTTTGTTGAAAATCAATAAGAAAATTGTAGGACCCCTGTGATTTCCCTGATGATTACGCAACAACATTCGCCATTGTTAAGAAAACATCCTTTGAAAAGAAACTATTTTGAAGCAGGCTTTGACCAATACTTTTGTACACAGGGTACATGTTACGGGCAATAAACGTGACGTCCAATATGGCTGACTTTGTTATTGTCACGTGTATTTGTGACGTGAGTTGATAACCCCAATGAAAGAACAGATCCGCAATCCTTTGATAAAGCGCTATATCTATAAGACAAATAATTCAAAGGCCACAAACAGTTTGGAGAGCCGACCCTGATGTGTTTAGAATTATTGTCCGTCTAGTATGCGATCGCTTTTTAATGGCTAGCCCTGATTTATTCTATGTTACCCTCGAATCTTCAAAAACAGTTAGTCTAGGCTAAAGAATGATAGCATTGTCAGCTATAACCAGGTACTTTTCAAAAAAGTAATGCACTTTAAGTGTCTTCCAAGTAACACATCTCTGTCGCCAATAAAACTAAATTTGGATTTGTTGTATAAACCATAAAAGCCTTTTGCGAACGTGTTGAATTTGGGTTGACTTTACGCTTTGTCTTGATACAGTGGTGTCATCGTCAGATTCATGCAGTTATTCTTCAAATTCTGCTTTGAGTCCACGACATTGTTTATTTTGACTTGTGCTACTGTCACAGTCCTGTCTAGTCCTTTACAAAAGGCACTTGAAATTGTGATTTTGTGGTTTTGTTTACCTTTTTTTAACTATCAAACACGTGGGTTCTGTTGAGCACGTTTTGTCAATGGCGACGAGCAAAAATACTAGATCCGTAAGCTACACTGAAGACCTTTCATTTGAAAAGTTTCCTATACTCTTCATGCTTGCTTCTGTGTAACAAACAGACCTTTCTTTGGTGGGCAAATAAAGTCTTAATCAGGTTTCAAATAAACCAGCAACGATATTTATTCCTAGTGAGTCTACTTACCTACTCTGTTGCAAAGGCTAAGTTCATATCAGTCAGTAATTAGATAAGGTCGAATCGAAAAAGAAAGGGTGTAGAAAACTCGATGACTTCTGCCATCTTTACCTTTGAGTGCAGGACTATACGTCAACGAATTTATTCCATCATTAAATATTCCTCCTCGTTGGATCAATTCAAGAATACACTGTTCGAAAGTTGCGTCCATATCCCCGTGGCCTAGCATTACTTGCATTGACCTTACGGTGACCTCACATGTAGGCTAAAGCTTAAGGGTTTTGAATTCTAGGCATCAATGCTAAAGGCGATGCAAGAAAGAAATCATGTACTAATTCGACATATCGAGGTATTGTTGTTGCCTGGTATAAACGTTCTTCAGTTGCAAATCTACGCATAGTTTCCATTCCCCTCTGTAGCCTCTGACACTGTCTTTTAAAATGCATTACGCTCTAAATTAATCTATACGTTCACCAGGAAAACTGAATGATTAGGTAGTTTCATTATACCAAAAAATAGATTTCTTATAGTGGTCCAAAATGTATTTACGGTCAACATAAATTATTCTTGTCACATTATTACATGTACCTCAGTAATGGACTATTTGCAGCTTTACTTCTTTTTTCCAAGTTTTGTTTTCTATTTCTGCTCCCAACCTTACATCTTGTAGATACAAATTTAATAAAGGGGGTCGGACAGTTTTGGGCAGATTTTTGAACTATGGTGTGGAGGATTTAAACGTTATCAGCGAGAATCCGTGTGTTGGTTATCATTCGGGAAATGGTCAGTCCAATTCTATACTGTTTGTAACATTTCTGTTATCTTCAAGATAGGCAAGGAAAAAAGTTGGCTCTGTTAACGGTACTTTTGCACTAATTCTACAAAAATAGAGATTTCAGGGATTACACTTGTCCAATCCAGAAAGAATAAACTTTTTCTTGTGCTACAGGTGGAGATGAGCTCAGGTGTTCGATTCAGGAAGGTGTATTTGTTAGAAGGAATATGATGCAGCATTATTTCCAAAGGCAGAGATTACCGCGTTTTGTCACAGGTGTGCAAGACCGTTCACGTCGTATAGCAGGGAGTTCTTAACACTTCCCTGGTCGTAGTATTCGCAAGGTGATTATTTTGAGCGGGATTCCTTTATCTTTCAGTTGTAACTGCTGAGGTCGGTGTGGTATTTCTTTTCTTTGTCCTTGAAAGTTGCTTTATATCCTGCCTATCTTCCTTTAAAGGTAGTGGCTGATGGACCTTTGTACTTTTTTCGTCGTTGGGGGTAGATATTTCCAAGGGCGGCGATCTGTTTAAATTATTGGGGTGATACCTGTTGAGTGAACACTTTGCTCCTCCAGCCTCCGGGTACAGGGGACCACCATAGGTCCCCTGTTGTAATCCAGGGGCCAAGCCCCTGAAAGCCAAGCAATTGGGTGCATTCTGAAGGACACATATCACATATTTCTGATCTAAAGTTTTCCCCAGCTGTCATTAATAGGCTAATATTACAATTATTCATATCGAAAATGTGTGTAAGAACATTTATTTTTCCGCATACCTCTAAATATTGGGGGAATTTAATATTATGTTCCCCCACTAAAAATATCGAGGAGACATGTCTCCCCTTCCCCCTCCTCCGTTATTGCCGCCCATGGATATTTTTGGTTCGTATATGACGTTCTTGGCTATTCACTTGCCTGGGAGGGAGCAGTGATCCTTTTTTCTGCAGTTGCAGGTCTCCTTTGTGTTAGTTGGTTAGGAGTGGATTATTTTGCTGTTTTGCGCCTTTATTGTGTTTTTCATGTTGTCGGTACAGCTATAACTTATCTTGAAGGTGTTTCTCTTACAAATTTGTGTAGTTTTGCCGTTTTAACCTAACATTTAAAATAACAAGTTTAATGGCAAAGCAGGGCAAAAGTCCTATAAGATGAACTGTCATTCATACCCAAAACAAAAACCAAACCAAACTTATACCCAACAAATCCGTGCACAATCAGATTCTGCCACAGTCACAATTAAACATGTCAACATGTATCTTGAAAAAATTGAATGAAGTGGAATTAACAACTCACTCAGGCAGACTGTTCCACTCATTGACAACCCTATGAGAGAAACTGAACTTTGGGTTGAACTAGCTTATTTTACGTTTCCTTAGTTTCTCTGGATTTACTGGTTTTTTGGTTGCTACCATTCTTGGGTTTAAAAGCTACACTGGCTTGTGACCAGCTTCAGGTAGGGCTTTGAAATTCAGGTTTAGCGTTGTTGAACACCTCTTCTTTATATGTTATTCAGACGGGTTTCTGTGGACAGACGGGTTTCTATGGACAGGAGGGTTCTCTGAAAGATGATGGGTGGGTGATATGATTCTACATGAGCGTACAGGTGGGTGTCTTCTGCTTTTGAATGGGCTCTACTTTTCTTCTTATGTATAGGCCTATTCAACGTGACATCGAGGAAGCCGATGACAGTTCAGTGAGTTGGAGGGGCTTTAAACAGAAGGCCAGGTTGCTTTAATATGTCACAGAGTTTTTGTCTTGGTTCTTTCAACTTTCAGTGGGGACTCACTAATCATTCCTAACCCGTAATCAAGTGCAACTGAACAACAATTTATTAGAAGTAAGGAAAGCACACACTTAAAATGAACACGACCAAACAAGATAAAAAGGAAACACGACGAGAAAACTTTGGAGGAATAATTGAGTGGAACTGTTGAAAAAAAAAACGGATAGGGCAATTTAATTAGGTTCCTGTAGTTCTTTGAAACTTAGTAGTGCTACCATGTCAGGGCATGGCTCCAGCATTCTTATCAAACGTACAAGTCATGTTATATCAACTTCCTCCTGCATAAAACATACGGGAATTATTTCAACATTTCACTTAATTTATAAAGGTGGATATTGTCATCCCAAATTGCGATTGCAAGATATAGCTGTTATGATGCAATCCCGGTATCACGATGAGAAAGAATGAATCTGAGACAATAGGCGAGTTCGATAATTAGATGCCGCATGGAATTGTAGGATACACGCGGGGTAAAAAACCGAGCTCGCGGCATAGTGTGCTGCGTTTCCCTACTTTCGTGCGTCCCCAATATTTGTGCAGTACACACATATACCATAAAGCTAAATCTGAGTCTATAGCCAGCTTAACTGAATGAAAATAGGGATCTTTATCCCAATTACGGCAGATTAAAATACAATTTGTTGCGGTTTTATGCAGTCCATGACAAAATACATTTTTTTACGCCCAAGAGGTGGTTTTATGAAGTCTATCACACAAACCACAAGTAAAAATCTTCCTTTTCTTTACTATGGGTTAAAAATAATGATTCCACAAAATTTTCAAGTGAATTCAAATTTTGGAAGACATGTAGGTGTGGGTGTGTTTTGTTTATCCCGACGGTATGCAGGATGTGTTCATGTTCAGACGAATTATCGAATTCGCTTATTGTAAGGCACAATAACAATGACAAGAGAAGTTTACAAACCAGAGTCCAAATTTTCATAACAGGTGTATTTTCCTGCAGTTTCAGAGGTCCAATGTGGTAGAAGACCCAGATGGTACAGACTCTCGTGGTAAGTCTTTGTCTTTTGAGCATAAAAATACTTAGCAAAGTGGTATACTGCCATCTGTTGATCTCCATTTTAGAGCTGGGAAACTCCCTA
>WURT03097061.1:0-12523 GCA_009936505.3 Holothuria glaberrima
ACGCAGTACATGCTAGTGTAATGTGATGCCGTATTGCTACATAACATTGCATGGACAGACCAGGGAGTTGCTATTGGACTGCCGGTCGGGTCACAAACACACACTTTGTTTTTTCACGGTGCATATCGTAAGATTTCAGAACAGTTTTGTGTTTTAATTTGACATTTATGTGCGGGAAATGTTTCTGTGATTTTTAGATTGAATGCATCATATTTTTAGCTCCAGAGAAACACCTACTTTTTCGTTTTCCTGGAGCAGTCGCGACCATCTCTGGCACTTTTGCGCCAGAGCGCCAGACTATTTTCGAGCCCTGGTATGGGGCATCATACCTAAACTGACAGGTTTTGCCCACCAACTCATTGTTTTGGGCAAAGTGACTTTTGCTGAATGGGGTTTTGGAAATGGAATGTTTTACAGTATCTGAGGGAGTTTGGTAGAAAGGGGGACACAAAGTATTTATGATCGCCCTGTGAACTAAAATCTCCCCCACCCCACCCACCCCCCAATATTTTAAAACCTAGCACTGCACCCACCACCTTTGCTGGTATTGTGTTAGTTAATTTTGTGTTCTTGAAAGTTCTGATGTTGGGTACATAGACCATGGAAACCTGCTGACGAAAACTGTAGTAAGATGTTGCTTTTGGGATCGTGTAACACCTATTTTGTCTGTAAGATCTCTGTTGATGTTTGTTTTGGCCAAGTCAAAATCAGTGCTCACTCAGATTAACGTGACAGACCTGAAATAAGCCTTGTGCCAACTGGGCTCCCTAGCAAATGGGATGTAATGGTCCGAAAGAACCCTGTGCCCCCCTTCCCCCCAAAACCCACAAAAATAGTTTCTTGAATTGTCCAGTAATTTAATTAAGACTAATTGGCTAAGATTGAAATGCACTTAAAATCTTGTCTGATGATTGAACATGCAGATCAGGTACAGGTATTACCAAATATAAGGCTGTTTAAGAATTTTTGAAGGTTTGCTTTCTATCTTGAAGGTGGGCAACCAGGCACCTTCCAGGTCAAAGTTCTAATGGACAAAAAATTTGGTGGGAACGTTGCTCCCCCAGGCCCATATTTTTCTCCCTATCCCAGCACGATACCAGTTAACAATTTTTGCTGTCCACATGAGAGGTTAATTATATTCTGTGCATGGCCTTTTATGAAAAATTAGTACTTGTTAATTTCTGAGTGACTTCTGTCAGTTAGCTTTTTGTAAAAGGGTTTATGTAATAGAAGTTCCTAATTTCAAGACTTCAAGGAGTTAAGTAAACTGAAATGATAGTTGTGGTAACTAGCAAGTTTCTGAGAAGTAGCCTTCAGTGTGAATTCTAAAGTGTTCTTCAGACAGTATGTAACAATATGTATCATGATATTTCAAACGTAGTATATGTATGCAGAATTCATTTCAAAACTGAATACTAAAAGCATCTCTGTTGGACTAGGCATAAGAAGTATGTTTTGTTTCAGTGATATTGGAAATTGCTTTTAACTTCTTTACATCTTGTTCAGCTCTTATCCAGTGGAAGTCCATGGTAAGGACATGATCTCAAGCCTCTCATGCAAAACAAGTGATAAAACTTCTGGTTTCTTTCTTTCATTTTTGCAGAATGCATTCTTATCAAAATCCTCTTAGTTCAAAACATTCCAAAGAGTAGGGGTAATAGGGTATTTAAGATACTCATTACAGATGGTAGAGTGATTTTGAAGTGTTCATGGGCAGTTAAGTGCTGCAAAGTTCTGCTAATTTAAGGATCTTGACAGTAATTTACAGAAAAGGCAACCTATCAGTATTTCCATATGGAAACACATTGAGGAAGTCCAGTCGTTAGCCTCTCTGGGAAGTAATGTAATGAAAATATTTTTACAGTCAAGACAATGATATGGTATGTAGTCATAGTTGAAATGTACTTGGTAAAGTAATGCTGCATTATGAGCTATGAAGAAATACTTCCTGGTGTGTCAGCATGCAATAAAGGCATATTAGTCTTTACTGTTAAAAGGTTGGGAAATATAGTAATAGGCAGGGGAGATAGGGAATTTAATTTTGGAATTGAGTAGTTACTTACCAGTTGAAGACACAAATTTAAAGCGCATCTTCACCAGTGAAGTCTCACTTCATTCATTTTTAAGTGGCGAAGCTGATGTTCATTTGGCGATCAGGAAGTGCTACTTAAAACCCCAAGTGTATTGTGATGGTACAGTATCTTTTTGGATAACTAAGGACCAGTTCTTCCAACATGTAAATATTAAGGTTTGAACTAGTGCCCTTATGAGATACTACAAGTGACAGCTTGCTTTCCTTTTCAAAGTAGTCTCGTTAATAATGCCCATAATTAGCTGAAAGGCTTGTTTTTAAACTGTCAAGGTTAGTCACAAAAAGCCTGCAGATGTCTCTAGTGGTTTATTGCCACATCTCTAAAATGAAAATTTTGACATTCATTAGTGTAGTTTATTGATGGATGTAGTCTCCACTAATCTGGAAATGATGGAGTGTTAGAACATTGAACATTGAACATCCAAACAGTAATCCTTCCCAATGCACGTAGGGTCAGGAAAGGACATACTTATTGTGATGGTGCTCTTCTGAAATGTTGATTTTGTTGATAGCTTGATTTCATTTTTGGTTAAAGGTTAACTGTTTAAATAATAAAAAAAAGTTAAAGGGATACTCAGTTAACCAGAAATACACAGCCCTATTGCCAACTCAAGAAAATAAAGCAGTGAATGGAAGTATCATTTGCTCCAAAAGAAGTGACATATGCCCCTAAATTGTTGTCAGTTTCAGTGTAGTAATTTTTGAACAACTTCATGGACATTGTGAAGTAATCATCTGCAAAAATAAGGGCTTGTAAAGCCTCCGTTTTCCAATAGGTTGAAATTTCATTCCAGCAATTCTCCAGAGCAATGGTTATCTTAGGTGTGCATAATTCAGTGCACTGCCATTTTGTGCTTGCAACTATCATTGTTATGGAAAACAAATACCTAGTATTAGCACTGTTGATATGTCTTTGATATTTTTTGAATGCAACTAGTTACCATAATACATTTTTCATTTTTCAGCAGGGTGGCACAGAAAGTTGACGAGCAGGTTTGTCATACAAGAAGAGAGACAAACTACTGCTGCTGAATTTTAGACATTCTGGCGGACGGTAGAACAGCTAGCAAGGTAAGACAGTAACCCATCGTAGTTGTTCGCATGTTATAGCCGTCCAAAAAGAATAAAAAGATGGATCTCAGCAACCTTTGTAGGGCCCCCAATTTTGCGCTTCACAAAATGGTTAATTCAGTTTCTTCCTTTTCCGTTTTTTTCCATTTTCAACTTTGCCTTTTCTCTAGATTTCGGTTTCAGATATAAACGGCAATTTTAAGCTTCCGTGATCTTCCATAACATACATTTTCTCTTGCAAGATGCCACTTGTGTGTCCCGCATGCGCACGCTTCAAGTTACAAGCCTGGTTAAAAGTGTCAAACAGATCATCTGTTAAGATAATCGGCATCAGACCGATCGGCATCAGGCCGATTATCCTACAATAGGTAAATAATAGGCAATGGTAAAATTTGTCATTCAACAGATAACCACCACCAATTATTTGAAAAATGGAAACGGGGCTAAAATACACTTCAGGTTTGTGCAAAGTACTTAATAATTCCCCAGAGCACACATTTAAGTTCCCGCCCAAAACATCAGCACTGATACTACCAAAATCATTGTAATTGTTGTGGTCAAAGGGCACACAGTATTACATACAAGGGGGCAATGCCACACATCTGGATACAAATTATAATATAGGAAGACGTGCAAGACTGCGCTATGTTTTTCCTAGTTTCAGTGCTAACCATATCATCTGTAGACATTTGGTTCAAGTACTGTACAGTAGCAACTGGAAATTTGGAAACTCAGCTCATTATCCTGCATAAATTATACTACTTCCCACATTCCTTTCGTTAAGTTTTTAATTGTCTATGATTCGCACATGCGTACACGTAATTGCCAATGCAAGTGCATGCTATCTTTAGAGTTTCTTGCAAAGTTCACCTATACAAGTACACCCAGTGCAGTGTGTAATACATAATGCAAGGCCAGTGCATCGCCTGCGCTGTTACGAAGGGCGTTGGTCATGAAGGAACGAAGGGAAGCAGCCCCATATAAATTCACGCACCACTGGCAACAGTTTTTCGATTATGGGAATTTATCCAGAATTAGAAATGCGTTTCATTTGGAGAATCATTTAAAATAAGACGCCAAGTTATGGGCAAGGCACTTTAAAAAAAGGTATTCACGTAGTAAGCAACCATGAGATGCTTACATCAAGTAAACTGAGTGGAATTTTAAGTGGCCCTGAAGTGGTAAGGTTTTTTTGCAAAGAACTGGGTGGATAGGCTTCTAGTACTAGGCTATATAGTTCTAACAATCCAGTACAGAACATTTTGCACAGATTCTTCCGACATGATCAGTGAATGGAAACAATGCATAGTTTCTTGTCAGGTAAAATGTGGGACCCTTAATATCTGTTTCCTCATCTCGAATCAGATACGTATGTCAGAAGTGTAATAGTCCTCGAGAGCAACCCAGCTGTGCTTGTTTTGTGGAGAGTATGTCAGTGCTTCGTTAAAAAATGAAAAAATCTTGTTCTGTTTTTAATTTTTTGTGGTCACGATAGCAATCGCAAATTCTGTAATGTTCCGTAGAAAATGTTCAGTTTAATTTTTCTCTGCTCGCGGAAAATTAGGGGCCCTATCTTTGCCCAAGTGTCTGAAACTACTGTACTTAGTTGCTTTGTACTTTTTAGGTACCAGGGAAAAAGAAAAAGCAGTTAAAAGTCAAAAGTCCCTAAGTGTAAAATGTTTGAATGTGTTGAATGATGAAAGA
The DNA here is from genome assembly GCA_009936505.3 of Holothuria glaberrima. NCBI lineage: Eukaryota > Metazoa > Echinodermata > Holothuroidea > Aspidochirotida > Holothuriidae > Holothuria > Holothuria glaberrima. Next base: position 4,868 of record WURT03097061.1, read on the forward strand.
AGCCGTTTACATAGTTTCTTTGGCATAAAGAAGAAAAGGGAAAATTTATCATTGACCTTAGGGAGGAGGAGGGGAGACTACATAAATTGGGTACTTCAAGATTGGCCTAGTGTGTTGAATGTGGCAGAACAGTAAAATACCGGATTGGTTAGTAAGTTCATCCAATATGAACGTGTGAAAAGGAGAAAATTTATCTTGTGCATGTCAGGGTTAGCACCAGCTCAGTGTATTGGGGGGGGGGGGAGATTATCCCCTTTATCTAAATTTTTTTTTTTTTGGTCTGTGAATTGGAGGGGATAAGTGATGTAACCATACCCCACCTCTTCCTATATGTCCAAGCTTGTCAAAATGTGGTATATTGACTTTCAAGTTAACCCTAATCTTCACAACCAGACCTTGGCTAGGCTATCAGCACTTGCAGTCACTGATTCTTTAGGAGAGCTCCTGTCTACTGTACTGATTGCATAAGCTGCTGAAGATTTGCAGAAACAAGGGATCAATTGCACTTTCTTTCAAGTATTGACCTTGAGGTCTGAAGTCGACAGTATGCCTGATGTATCACCAAATAAACCTTTATAGGCTGCAGCTTAAAAATAAGACACATTTGTCACCAAATCAAATCTTTTTGATTGTCAGTGACAAGGTTCTGCCAATTTTTTTTTTGTATAAATTTCCAACCCTGGATGTTGGTAGGTAAGGCTGAAAACAAAACCAAATTGCCTTTTCTGCTCTCAAGTAATTGTCGGCAGTGATGGTAAAATTAGTTGCAGTGGAACCCAACTTGCATCTGTAAATTTCTTTTGGGGCTTTTTTTCAACATGTGAAAATGTCCTCCAGTACCCCTTCCCCAGTAATTGAAATGAGAAACCAGCCACCAGGGTGAAAAAAGTAGCCCCTGGAATGCAGGCTTATGCTTGAGACCAGGGGCCATTTTAAGTGATCCAGGGGCAATTTGCCAGTTTTGTTCTAGTGTTCCTTTTTTCACTGACAGGGATTCCGCCAGAAACTCAAAAAAGGGGGGATTTATAACTGCTAAACCCCCAGTCCAAATTGATGCTGTCCTTGGACAAAGTTACAAGTGGGTTCAGGGGGACAAAAGCTTGCTTCAAGGCCCCCATAAGGTGCAATTTAAAGGGTTTTAGAGGCCATTTATTTATGTAAGTTCAAACATTCCTTCAAAAGTGTTCCCTTCTTAAGAAAGAAACCAAGATATTGACAATTTTCTTACTTTTATGGAAATGAAATGGGGGAGATTTTACCCACCTTCTTTTGGAAAGGGGGAGGGGGACAAATCCCCCCTTTCCTCCCCTTGACGGAAACCCTGACTGATAACCACTGCTATTTACTGGGATCCATCAAGTGGTTAGTTGAAAAATCCCCTTCTAGAATATTGCAAGCAGCCCATCTAGCAAAGGCATGTTCTAAGTGGAAGTACTGTAGGCCTAACTTTAGGTAGGCTGAGGCTATGTTTAGGAAAGGGATACCTGTGCCTTCTATCTGGGTAACCCTGCAGTCAGGTAGCGTGTTTTACATTTGGTCTTTACACTTAAATACCTCAACGTTAGGTAGCATTTTATACCGATTTTCATTTCCAGTGAAGGTGGAGCTTCAAGTCCCTGTTTGCATATTTATAAGGAGCTGTATCACTTTTGGTCGTTTTGGAGTATTCAACCAAATAACACTGGCATTGTACAAGGTTGAGTAGCAGTTAACAGTGACTTCAAGTTTTGCCATAACAAACTAATCCTGCACATTTCCAATGTTAGTCCTGATGATGTACAGGCTTGAGGTTTTCAGAAAGGTATGGAGCAAATCCTACCTTCATTTCATGAGCTTGACTTCTCAGTAAGAACTGGATTCCACAGAAATGATTGTTTTAGTACAAGAGAAGCTTGTTTTCCGTCCGCATTTTCCATTAGCTTAAAATTTGCAACTATATGGATATTCATGTGAGATAAGCATTCTTATCCCTGATTGGCCCTCCACACTTTTTGGGTTGGGAAGTGAGTTTCTCTCTCTGATGTAGAGTTGTAAGTAAAAAGTACTGTGAACAATACCAGCTCACAACTCATGATTGGAAGCAGTTGTTGATGTACAGCATTGTATGTGAACCCGAAACACAGTACTCTTACAGAAAGGGCTTAACTTTGATGCAAACAGTGAAAACAAGCTGACATGCTGGACTCACAGCAGTGAACTCTCCATAACCTTATACCAGGGAGCTGCTACTTGGACAGGAGAAGAAACTTCGACTTTAATTTATGCCAGTCCAATTAGTCCTAGACATGCTTAAGGGGATAATCCTGTAAAGATCGATAATTGGACCTAAGACTATTCAGGTCTTTTGTCTGGCACTTGCAATCGACACTTTACCCTTTGCAACTTCATTCATATCTCCTGCTACCGTAACATATGGATTAAATGAAACAATCATTTGATGTCGAGGAGATTGCCGACAGCCAAGTAAGAAATTCAGGCTAAAAATTTAAAACCACTGGTTAGTGCCTTGTAAGAATAGATGCTGGTGCTAGGAGTAATGTTAATGCCATATGTATATGAGTAGACTTAGTGACAAGTCTATACTTTGCAGTTGAATTTTGATCAATTTCCACATAATTGCACATATTGTACAGGGTTTATACATATTTGGCATTTAACAAGGAATCAAAGGAAAACTTACGTATATGGGACACTTCGTGACAAAACAAGCAATTTGATTTTCATTTCAAGCGACTGGCAATGCAGAAAAGAGGCAAAATTGGGCGATGTCCTATTCAAGATGTAGCAGACATGTACCTATTGTGCTTAGTTACTAACACCTTTTAAGCTTATTGAATCTTCAATGAAGTACCAAGGGGTTTTAGATAGTTTACAAGTTTGACCTTGGCGGTAAGATCGACATCATCAAAGGGATTTGTGAAGTTTCTTCTGTCCAAGTAGCAGCTCCCTGCTTATACCTACTGTACAAAACAGTGCACAATCGCCCACTGCACTAATCCCTCTGCACTTTCTAGGCTGGAGATCATATCTGAGCAGTATCAGGAGGGGAAAAAATACTTTGAAATAAAAATTGATCAACACAGCAGGATAACATAAAGTATGATGTCTTAGCAGATTTAGTCAACACGTGGTTGGTTTCTTGTGGTTATCATTTTCACTTATAGATCTTCAGTGTGTAGGTTACAATTCTGCATTGTGCGTACTGTTGCAATTGTGAATGCTTTACTACAACAGTGCTTGCCTTTTGACGGGAGCGATTGGGCCTACGCTCCATAGCGCTTGTAAATTCCAACTAAGGAGCTCAATTGATAGCCTCCTCAGTTACCATCCAAGAATCGTAAAAGTAGTACAAATACGAAAGTGGCCTACAACATCAACAAACAAGAGCTGTTAATTGACTCTATGATTAGAGCTAAACTGCTCATCCCACAGAATTCCAATAAAACTATTATAACAGTTACAAATATGTCTAAATCCATCTCATTCTTTCAAAAATATTTTTGGCCCCCTTTGACCATGAATGCAAGTTTTTCCCTCGAAATTAGAAGGGAATTCAGCTTCAAAGTACATGGTTCGATTGCACAAGTAACCTACTGTACAGCTTGCTGCACACATTTTGTACTCCAGACAGTACCATTTCAAAATACATTGTTTTACTGTACTAAATGTTAACCAAATTTGTCAAAAATGATACAAACATTCTCCTGGCATGTTCAAAAGACTCTCAAACAAGTATCTGTAATATATTGGCAGCTTTTAGTTGGAAGGTTTTCTCCATGGAGCACATTTCTCTTGACGGGCTTTGCAGGTTTGCCATTGCCTAATGTGTAAAATACATGGATAGGCCAAAATAATACATGTGCAGAAGTTGTCTGCTTACTCGACTTACTCGTCAAGCTGCAGGTCTTAAATTTCCCAGTCTTTTTTGTTCCAGAGTGTTAATGAATGTTGTCTAAGATGTTGGTATGAGGGTTCAGACCTATTTATGGTCAGGATAGGGTCAGAGGGTTCAGACTTACTTATGGTCAGGATAGGGTTTTTGCTTGTCAAACCAACTTAAATATTAGTTATGTCTTTTGCCATACATATACTGTTACAAGAAGCTGATCAGTCTCAAGACTTCAAGTCCATGCTAATTGAACCTTACCTCACATGAACAGGTTGCTATATGTGGGAGGAGGGATTCATCAGTTACCACTAGACAAAAATGTTGTGCCCCACCCTGCCCCACACCTGTTGGAACATACTAGGTCGGCCTACTAGTAAAGTCCTTTACAATATGGGTATCAGTTCAACATCACATAAAGCACCGTCACTGTCACTAAAGGCTATAAGTTTTTCCATTATATTTTTGGTCCCTTAACTTCTATTTGGCCCCTTAAATTCCCTGAATGGGGCCCAGTTGGTTCCCAGTTGTGTGGTACCAAGATGTTTATGGAAGTGCAAATAGTGTAAAAAGAGTTTTCTTTTCCTAGGAAATCATAAAGAGATCCCAGAAAGACATCATTCGATTGCAGCAAAAAGAACTTGAGCAACTCACACATGATTTATTGCATGATGAATTTATCTCAGTTAACGTGTAACAAGCATGCACTGTGCACTACTGTAGGTAGCACATTTGCATGTGTCGCAGCATATACAGCAGCCTACATGCATGGTAGGCATACGTTTCATTCTAAGAAAGTTGATAGTGCACACTGCTGCTTACTTCTTTACTTATAACTGGAAAGCTGCACATAAGGCAATGCCCTAGAACCCTGGTAGATCCAAGGGGGGAGGGGGCAATGGGGGCCATAGCCCCACCGAAAGGTGAGCCAAAATATTGTTTCTGAAAATTTTCTCGAAGAAAATAAACTTAACAGTTATACACTTTTGTTGCACCAAATCACATCTGCGGGCATTCAGATGTAAAAAAATTTTCCAAAGGGGAGGGGTGAGACACCTCCATATCACTGCACCACCAGTTTGGCCCCTCCTTAACAAAGACCCAGGATCTGCCAGTGCCCTAGAATGAGGAGAGCGATTAGCTCTCCTCACACTCCCAAGGAGAGCAGTTAACTGAGCTCCTGCAAATTTCAAAAGGCAAAGCCTGCCCCAGTACACCATGCAGAGCATGGCACACACCTGGGCTCAGGATTAGGGATGTCACTATGCCGGGCGGCCCCGCCCGGGACTGGTGAATTGCGCCTGCCACTCATGTTAAAATAAAGACTTTCCGCCTAGCACTATTTCTCAACAGTGATTCTAAAATTTAATGATTTTTGAAAGAAATTTGGATGTAACATTTATCTCATAATGAGACAGTCGATTGTAGCATTAATTTAGTGTGTAGTGTGAAACCTCTAAATCTTACCAAGAAATGGTACAAATCCGCAGTGAAAATGTCTGGTTAATGATTTAGGCCCTAATACTTAATAGTACTATAGGCCTATTTAGGGCCACCGATTTTCCACTTCACAAAACGATAAATTCCGTTTTCCACTTTTCATATTCCGTTTTTTTCCGTTTTATACTTTGCCTTTTCCATAGATTACCGTTTCAGATATAAACGGCAATTATAAGCTTCTGTGATCTTCCATGACATACATTTTCTCTTGCAAGATGCAACGTGTGTGTCCCGCATGCGCACGCTGCAAGTTACAAACCTTATCTGTTCAGATAATAGCATCGGGATCGGGCGGATTATCGCACAATGGATAAATAAAAGGCAACAGTAAAGTTTTGTCATTCGACCGAGTACAACCACCGATTACTAGAAAATTGAAAACGGGGCTAAAATACACTCCAGGTTTCTGCAGATAACTTAATAATTCCGCAAAGCACACATTTCTGTAAGTTCCCACCCAAAATACCAGCACTGATACTCACAAAAATTGCAAAATTTAAAGCTCTCCAAATATGAAGATCATTGTAATTGTTGCGTCAAACGGCGCACACTGTTACCTACGTAGCCTACAAGGTGTGCATGCCACGGACAATGCCGTACATCTGCATACAAATTGTACTACAGGAAGACATGCAATGATTTTGTTACAGTACGTTTTTCCTGGTTTCAGTGCTAACCATATGATCCATATCATTAACACACATTTGGTGCACTTACTGCAGCAACTGGAAATTTGGAAACTCGAGGCTCATTATCCTGCATAAATTATGTCACTTCCCACATTCCTTACCTTAAGTTTTTAATTGTATGTGATTGGCACATGCGTACTCGTAATTGCCAATACAAGTATGTGCTTACTCTCAAGTTTCTTGCAAAGTTGAAGTTCACCTACACATGTACACCAAGATACGGTGTACGTAATACATAATGCAAGGCCAGTGCATCGCCCGCGCTGTTAGTTACGTAGGGCGTTAGTTATGAATGAACGATGGGAAGTGGCCCTGTGTAAATTAACGCAACAGTTTTTCGACTACGGGAATTTATTTGCGTTTCATTTGGAGAATCTTTTAAAATAAGATGTAAGTTTTGGGCAAGACACGTTACAAAAATATATTCACATCGTTAAGGAACCATGAGATGCATACATCAAGTAAACAGTGGAATTTTAAGTGGCCCTGAAGTGCTAAGGGAGTTACTTATTTGCAAGGAACTGGGTGGATAGGCTACTAGTATACAATATTATGTAGCACTACTACAATCCAGTATACAGACCATTTACACAGAATCTTCTTACGTGATCGGTGAATGAAAACTGGGCAGAATATATTCTCGTCATGTGAAATGTGGGATCTATTGCCTGTTCTCGAATCAGATACGTACGTCAGAAGTGTATATGTCCTCAAGATTACTCCCAGCAGTGCTTGTTCTGTGGAAAATGTCTATGCTTTGTTAAAATATGGAAAAATGTTCTGTTTTTAATTTTTTGTGGTCACGATAACAAGTCGTTTTTCCGCGATGGCTGAAAATCGGGGGGCCTACATATTGCACGAAACTTAACGTGAGTAATCTGACATTCTCGGTGCACTCAATTGCAGACAAGCATGCTAGTGCTTTACGGCAGGCCGGCGGATGCATGCACTATATGCTCCATGTATGTAGTGTTGTGACTCATGCACAGCTGTGTGTGAGATTCACAGATTTCCAGGCGCCTTTCGTAATTAAACCGGGAGGGTGTGTGAGTATTACTAATTACAGTACACCCTGGTAAAGTTGGACTCGTGCATATTATGCAGCATTGCAGTTGTACAAGCATGTACGTACATACATATGTAAGTGTTGAAGCAAACTATTATACTTTGGATAATTTTAATGATGAAGTTGGTAAGTGTGAAGGTTTTTCAATTATTCACATCAATTGTAGAAGCTTGAATGCCAATTTTTCTAAAATACAATGCATGCTTGATCATCTTGGTTATCCTTTTGATGTTATAGCTTTGAGTGAAACATGGCTAGATGACAATAATTCTCATTTATTTCATATACAAGGGTATGATTTTTGCCATAAAAACCGCAACAACAAAAGAGGTGGAGGCGTGGGGATGTTTATAAAGAAAGGCATTAAGTATAAAGTCATTGATAAGTTGACTATATCTGTTGATAATCTTTTTGAGTGTATATCAGTTGAATTGTCACTCAATAAGAAAGTAATTGTCAGTTGTTTGTATAGGAAACCGGGAGGTAATATTGATGCTTTTATTAACAATATTGAT
>WURT03097072.1:0-12523 GCA_009936505.3 Holothuria glaberrima
TTGGCAATAATAACTTAAAACATAGCATGAGTATCATTTGTCTACTTTTTCTTGTATATATATATATATATATATATCAATATATATATATATGTATAAATGAGTCAGTCAACGCTGTATTAAATTGTCGCTCAAAGACCGTAGGCCATTTTCTTCAAACATAGGCACTTGCCTTATTCTGAAAGAGGATGTTAGAAATGAATGGGAAACTTAGCCTCAAGCAGGACTGGAACCCTCGAACCTCTCGCACACAAGGCAAATGCTCTGACCACTGAGCCATTGAGGCCTCTGAATCAGAACGCGGTCAACTGAGTTTAAATACTGCTGGGATGCGTTCCTATATATATACATATATATATATATAATGCTAATTCCCCCCTTAAGGCGAAAGTCTTTTATATTTTCCTACCTTAGGGCAAAAAAAAAAAAAACAGTAAAGTACATAACCATATATTTCCCCCAACGTCCTCAAGATATAAACAACATTATTTCAATGGCCTGCCATCCGTGCATGTTAACAGATAGGTATCTGTAAATTCGTCGACTTTGAAGTAGTGGCATATGGAATGTGTCTGTAAAAGGATGTTACCACACGTTTATGTATTCCTATATAGAAAGTGTGTGAAAACGTTAAGGGGAATCCATCTTTTCGCTGTATTTTTTTTTGGCCCTATGGTCGACTTTTCAACAACTTCTTTTGCCCTAAGTGGGGAATTAGTGAAATATATACATATATATATATATATATCACCAAGTCCCCCCTTAAGGCGAAAGTCTTTATCGTCTTCCTACCTTAAGGCGAAAAAAAAACAATGAAATACATAAGCATATATTTCCCCCCAACGTCCTCAAGATATAAACAACGTTATTTCAATGGCCTGCCATCCATGCGTGTTAAAAGATAGGTGTCCGTAAATTCGTAGACTTTTAAGTAGTGGCATATGGAATGTGTCTGTAAAAGGACGTTACCCATGTTTATGTATTCCTATATAAAAAGTGTGTGAAAACATTAAGGGGAATCCATTTTTTCGCCGTATTTTTTTTTTCGCCCAGTGGTCAACTTTTCAACAACTTCCTTTGTCCTAAGTGGGGAATTAGTGAAAAATATATGTGTATATATATATATATATATATGTATGTATATATATAATATATATATATCATCTTCTATTTTGTAACCTGTAATTATTGCATCTATCCATGCTATATTACTCAGTATAAATTCCATACATAAATTAAAGTTCTTACTCTAGAGCATAAAATAACCATTTTTTCTTTGAAATACAGGTTGCAAATATTTTGCAGTCCTTGAATGCAGAAAAATAGCCTATTATTTGAAGATTTATGCTGGTTAAAATGGCAGTTATTAAACTGGATCTGTCAAGTAGTTTGCAATATAAAAGTACTGGAGGGAGAGCAGGCAAAGTGAAAAGGAATCCTACAATGGCATGTTATGACATAGGCCATGTAGGTTCTTTCTTCTAATTTCAGGACAGTGAAGTTGGACATTTTTTTTAGGGACTTGCAAGCAGTTGCCAGCAGTTCCTTGGTTGATTTAATTACCGTGCAGTAATGGATATTGTGATATAGCATTGTGATGTTTTTATTCTAGCTTATCACTATAGTCACAGGAAAAACTTTTTTTAACTTTTATGAATCTACAGTATATATACAAACCATCCTTGCTACTATTTAATGATAGCACTATATTTTTGTGAAAACTTTGAAATGTGAGATAAATTTTTCAAGGTTTTCAGGTGAAAGTGTGGTTACAGTACGTAAATCATGTTAAAAATAGGGAGTTTTCGATTTCAGAATGGTAGACAAAGAGGACAGAATGCAGCAAAAAAAAAAACTAGACTCCACATGAGCAAAAGCAAATATCACTCTGACGTGTTTTCAGAATGGTTGTCAGCCAATTTAACCTTTTGGTCTAGAAACAGGATGGTACCGGGGTTGCTATGGTAATTTCCCTCCTCCATATGTACATGTTTCTGTGACGTTAAGTTTGCAAACTAGCTGCATGCAAACGTACATCATTTTGTTCATGTGGCATGCAATCTGCTGACAAAATGGATGTGACAAACAAACAACAGTATATAGCTGGTAAGCTATTTTTATGGATGAGTCTGTGCTAACCTTAATGGAAGTAGCTGTCTTGAGACTGAAACTTTCCCAATTTTGTAAGCCCTGCTTATTGTGTGTGGCATTATTTCTGAATTTGACTTTTTAACTAACCCTAGAGAGTTCTGATGTCAGTAAAATACCAAGTTATGATGGCATCTCTAATCCTGTGTAGTTTTGACATTGTTACAACTTGGCGATGAGTCTGGATGCTTACAAAGCTTTGCAACTTAGTTAATAAATGAGGACGTCATTGTTTTTATGTCATTCTACTGCACTTTCGCTTACAAAATCAAAACGCCTTATGTGTCAGGATGGAACGCTTTGTGTGCATACATTTAAGTTTCTGTCCTGTTGCTCTCCCATCCTGAAATTGAAAAGTCGTTAATGTCCAGATAGAAACAAAATGTAGGCAAGCTTTCAAAGTCTTCAAAATTCCTAGTCAGCATTGTACAGCCAGATATGGTTTTATAATTATTCTTAATGACCATCATGTAATTGTTGCATTTTACAGTAATTATAAGAAAGCTGTGTTCCATTATGAAACATCCCCAAATTTTTTTGCCATCTTTAATTTACATGAACCCATTGTAAGAAGGATTTCAAAAGTGGGTAGTTTATTGTAGATACTGTATGTATTGATACAGTTTTTTATCTTACTACTACTGATGAATGGAAAAGACAGGTTTACTTTGCCAAAAAAAGTTTTGTTACACATGTGGAAAAGCTTCCATAGAAACTTTCTACTGTTGCTGCATTTTGCTATGCATTATTTGACAATCAATTACATTTTTGCTTTGGAAATTGTCCAGATAGAAACAAAATGTAGGCAAGCATTTAAAACCTTCAAAATTCCTAGTCAGCATTGTACAGCCAGATATGGTTTTTTAATTATTCTTAATGGCCATCATGTGATCGTTGCATTTTGTAGTGATTATAAGAAAGCTGTGTTCCTTTAATGAAAAACATCCACAAACTTCGTGGTCATCTTTAATCTACATGGACCCATTATAAGGATTCCAAAAGTGGGTATAGTTTACTGTAGATACATGCATTGATACAGTTTTTTTTTTCTCACTGCTACTGATTAATGGGAAAGACAGGCTTGCTCTTTTGTCACACATGTGGAAAAGCTTTGAGGGGATCGTTCTACTGTTGCTGATTTACGCTGAAGCATTAACAGTTTAATAATTTTTGCTGTGTGGATTCTGTTTTGCTAATTCCTTTCAGGTTGTCATAGCTATTTAATACATCTTCATCTGATACCTGATCTGCTGTTAGTGTCAGTATTGGTACTTATAATCCACTCTAAACATCACTTATGGCAAAAGCGACTTACTCAACTAGACAGGGATTGATTGATAATGCTCTTCTTAGATGGAAGGGGATCAATACTAATATTAACTGATGCTGCAGTGCACATATACAATACTACTCAACATGGTGCTTGTATTAATGCCAGTCTCACTGTGAAGACGGTATTTACAGTACAGTGTAAGGTGATGGGGTGTATTATCACACCTTTCATTAAGTCATTCAGTAAAGACTGTACAACTAATGTTTGGCACTACTGTATATTTGATTTCTGTCTTTAATGGAAGGTGGTTTGATTTTATTGAGGTGGATTGGGTAAAATTGGTGTGGGAGGAATATCTATTGGTGAATGCAGAGTGGATTTAATGCATCTTCTACTTTTTTGCAGTTACCAGTTAACACTCTGCTGGTCAGTTAATACAAAATAATATGCAAAGGGGGCAGTTGAAAAGATAAGACTACAGTGTGTATGTACATTTGCCCAGAGTCGTTTTAAATCAGTAACACACTGATTAGTTTAAAGGGGCTCATTGAGTTGGTTCACAAAATTCATGATTTTTTTCACACCTGTTGAGGTTTACTCACATCTTGATGGTAAATGATCAAACTAAGAGATTCGGCACATCTGACTCACAACTGAAATGGCAATGATAGGGTAATTAATGATTAAAATCATTTATTACAACTTTGTGACCACACTTTTTACCATTAGGTAGTAATCATATGCAATGCCTTTCACAAAAACAATACAATTTCTCACTTTTTCAGTAACTGTAGGAAGGGAAACATGAGTAACGAGGCTAATTAGAAGCATTGCCATGCAATGATTCCCTTCAAACTCGTCAAAAAAATTATCGATGTCAACTCAGTGAGCCCCTTTAAATTATTAGAGTCAACCACACACATGCATTTTTCTGAAGTATCAAGAGGCATTCTCTTGAAAAAAGGAGAGGATTATAAATCATGTTGCATAAGAGTGTAATAGTTTTAGTAATGGTTTAGTGTTTTTGTGATTTGATATTTTTCCATGTAGGTCTGGGGCATCTTTAAAGTTACTCCATCTGTCTCTCCTGCTGTTTTGTGTCAGTGGACTTTGTAAATGATTCACACTTGTTTCTGGAAGACTTGAAAGTTGAGAATACACAAGACAAGCAGCAAAGATGCATTCAACAGTAGTGTTAAGATAAAATGTCTAAAAATTGTTAGTATGAAATTTACTGATTAAGTTGGCTTTAGTAGTAGAAAAAAGCATGCTTGTTTTTCTGGTCATTTTTCCACCAAACTGTCGATTCAAACTCTAGGCCTGCGTAGGCTTTAAGTATGTACCTCAAGTCCAAAGCAGTATTACGAAATTTAGACAGATTTTCTTACTGTAGATAGCATTGTGTGACTAAGGTTTCTATTGGGTTAAACTATGCTCAAAGGCTAAGTAATAAATAAAACTAGACCACCAGTGGTGGAAACTTCAACTAGTTCAGTGGTGCATCCAGGATTTCAAAAGGGGGGCAAATTCCATTAAGCCATTTTTCGTACCTACAAGTGTCAATTGTACAAAGCCTCGATGGGCGCTCCAGGAAGTAAACAACTAATTTTATACACTGAAATGGTATTTTCCTGCATTTGGCAATCAAAATAAGCATGGCATACATTTTGTACAGGAGCTGTCAAAAACATTGTGGTGTCGAAACAGCTGGGAAACTCCCCCCCTCCCCCCTTTGGATCAGAGTGTACAAAGTATAGTGCATTTGCAGTGAAATATATGTTGACATATTTGAAGGTGAGTTACAACATCTGGACAAATCCTACTTGGTGACATTCACATTAAACTAACAGATAACTCAGAAGGGAAATTCTTACCACAGACTCGGAAACATTTGTGTAGACAATCCATCCTCAATAGTAGGCCTTAACTATATGCAAAAACACTACTTGTCAACTTCTGTTTACTGCTCCGGCCTCAATGGCATCTTCAAGCTGATTTAAGAGAAGAGTTGACGTACGTCATGTTTTTTCAGGATTTGGTCAAGAGCAATTTCTGGTGTATGTAAAGTAAATGTGTATTTTTCGTAATTTGTGATTTGATTGCATAAATTTCATCCTGAAGGAATGATTTCACATAAATGTCATAAAAATCTTATCAATATTCTCAATTAATACAGCAGTTTAAAGCAAAAAACATTGGAAAGGAAATGTATTCATCGTAAGCAACTGGGACAATTCCTTATGTAGCAGGCTGCACATCATTCAGTCATATAGAGGCTACCATCTGTCCAAGTAAACATCGAAAGAACAAATTCTTTTGGATATTCGTAGGAATATAGGTAGTAGGTATTACAATGACATGTGTATACAACTCTGTGGGTGGCATAGGCTATGTACTGCATGATTCAAAGGGGCCAAGATGTTGCATTCATTTGAATACTCACTAGCAATCACCCAATCTTGGTGCCAAAAAACAGTATAAGTGCACTTTACCTTTTAAACTTATAGAAGGTGGCCGGCCAACTCAAAAACTTATTACAATTTTTAATTATTTTACAATGAACTTAGCCCTTGACAAAAGTGAAACGTCAAGTGCCACACACCCTGTACCCTTCGTACAAACAAAACACAAACCTTCCCATGAAACATAGATAACTTATTACGTAACCTCTTGAAACAAAGAATGTACATAAAGAAGAAAATAACCCCAACAAATTTTAAAGAAAGCGGAGGGCGCTTCAACGAACAAATATTGTTCAGTAATATATTTGGGAAGCCTTGAGGTGGGGTTGAGGAAACAAATCCGCTCTGAGGGGTACTATTATCTAGGTTCGGACTACTGTGTGCCAACAATAGCAATGCTGCAAACAATGCAAATCTTTGTATAGGTTTTGCCAGCACTGGTCACCACCTTGCTTTGTGTAACATTTTGTGGACAAGTGCAAATGATGGATAAGGACAAGGTTTTACTGTTGGTACATTGGCTGCTAATTTGTTGGTTTGGTCAATTTGTAGAATGAAATACACAACAAAATTGAATGTCAAATGATGTCAGTTGGCATTGTCCTGAAATTGTCTTGGCTTGCACACAGTCAAAATGCCAAACAAATGTCTGTGCTAGGCAGAATCAATTGCTTCAGACAAAAAGAAGGTAATGTTATTTTGGATTTTTCTTCACATACTATGGTGAAATGAAGCAACACAAAATCTTCACAGAAGATTATCATTACTGACAAGATTTAAAAGAAACTGAGATTACTTAATTTTTTCGTATTTTGTTCCTTTCAGGAAAAACCCTTCCAACCCAAACCAGTCAATTCTTGTTTCAAAATTGCCCCCTAAAAACACATCAATTATTCGTGCCTGATGAACCTCTGGGCATGAACAACCTGTGAATGACTAGATGCAAGGTTTCTGGCACAAATATCAAAATCCCTAGAAGAAGGGTTTAATGGGCAAAAATTGGAAAATAAGTGAATAAATTTCTATGACATGTATCACATCCTCTGTAAATTCCAGATCCATAGCTTTTACAACACCTGAGAAAATGCAATTGAAAGGCAAACATATCTGAATGCCTCGCCGAAAACTGTTGTTGCAATCGCATTACTTCGACTAGCCTTATACTAGAAGTAAAAATCAATGCAGGAAATCTCAGTATCAAGAATGCTCTCCTTGACCATGATCATTAACCATAAATTCTGAAGGAGATTGTTATTGTCTGAGGACGCAAAATTTTAATGCATTGTTAAAGAATTCTGCTAATTGTAAACACTTGAAATTACCACTTATTGGTCGGGATATGTGACTTTACTTGCAGCTGCTTGAGTTTTCCAACTTTACCAGTGAATTTAGGTAGGTGAGTCACAAATTGATGTTTAAAGTTTGTGAATCAAACATGCTTACGGCAAGTTTTTAGTAAAGCACACAGTTACAATTGTGCATGCCTGAGGCATGGTATCACTAACATACAGTTTCATTTTTCCATCTTTATTGCAGAAGTCTTGTCACTTTCCCTTTCAAAAACTTGATTTCGAGTCATCAGTGCAGTATTGCAGGCGAAACACTGCTAAAAAAATAAATAAGTTACATTACTTAGTGCCTGATAGAATATATGTCCTGATACAGCAGTGCACTTGCACATGTATGTGTATTCATGAAGACTACATCCTTTGAAATGCCCACCCTTTAACAGCAAATAAAACCAAAGTTAACTTTTAAGTTTTCTGCACTTAAAAACTATTGTTTCATATTAAGTAGCATACGTGCACACTGTGTGATAAACTCTTATGTGCTTTTAGAAATTATGCATTCATACAGCTTTTAGCATGCTGTCAAGGTGTGTTTGATACTCATATTAAACATGCTTATATGTGTTGTTATATGTCTGGGTTTGACAAAACTGCATTATGCAAGGTAGATAAAATATTTTCCGTAGGGAATAATTTGTCCATATTTCATACAAAACTTACTACTGCATTTTGTCCATATATGCTGCAACTTAAATCTACCAGCTTTTGAACTACTGCAATGATCTTTTAGTGTAAAAATGCCTTTTTGCATTTCTAAGTATCTCCACCAAAAATGCTTAACTTAGACAAATTTATTTCTCTCAGTCTTAACCTTTTCATTGAAAATATTTAAAAAAAATTCATTACAATTTCCTTACATAATACAAAATATTTTGGACAAAATGTGAAAAAATGTACATTACCATAACACTTTGTATTATTTGTTAGTTGCTTTATTATACTGTAGCTTCTCCGCTGTCAGTTTGAAAAAGAAAGAATTTTAGGAATGGAAAGCTGGAGGTAGTTGTCAATATCATTACTAGTAATAATAGTTTATACTTGCTTAACTCAGTTTGATAACAACAATACCACACCATGCAAGACTATTTAAACTTCTTGGTTCTAGGAAGTAGCAACTGCCCAGTATTATAAATGTGTGTCCCATTGCTCAAAGACATGATTAAGTTTTATTTACCATGCCATGGTATACAAATGAAAATAATGGTCTAGCTTACCTTCTTTGTGCAACATGACCCAGATCCATTAAATTAATGTAACATTCCTTTTTTTTTTCTTTTCGAATGACGTCAAAGATACAGGAATCAATGGTACCATTTACAGTAGTCATTAAATTGCTATATATGGCTCATATGTAGGACGGAGGATTGAAGGCTGTTAGCATTACACATAGTATTTCTTTTTCTTTGTTATTACAGGGCAGTCAGTGGATGGTGAGTGTCTTATTTCATGTTGTATCTTGTATTCCAACTTTATTCAACCATGTATGCTGCATGTATAACAAGGTACACTTATGTACTGTATGCACACAATCACATGATACACTTTACCTTATGTAATCAAATCTATAATGTTAATTCATGTACATGGAGAAGCCAGATGGGACATTTGTGTTCATTGCAATACGTTTAATGCCATAAGTTAGTAAGTATATTTTCATGGATTTAACAGTTCTGTTGTAAGAAAACTCTTCAAGCATAGTCATTGGTCTCCATCAGTTTAATTAGTACATGTATTTATTGATTTAACAATTACACAGGATGATATAATCTGCTTTCAGTACTTTCAAGAAGGACTTCTGAACATCAAATTGCAATGCACTTTAGTGCAGCACTTTTCACCAAACATTAATAGGTTTTATTCAGTCGTAGTTGGTCACAGTCATTTGCTTTGGTAACAGTTTTCCACTATTTTTTTTATAGCTTGTTATACGTACTTTTCATCAACCCATTTTTTTTTTCATGTCATTTTCACTGTCAAACTATATGAGATATCAATTTTAACTGAATTGAATTAATTAAACGGTGTAATTTTTGTTTGCAGTTTGTAAACTACAGGATGGGGAGTCACAGGAATTGTTTAGGTTTCAGATTAGTGAGTCTGATGTAAATGGTAAGTGATTTCCCATAATCCTTTATTAAAAAAGTGTAACACAGGAATCTAGGTGATATGCAGCTTATTAGCAAAGGTGGTTTTAACAGCAAATTGGTACTCTATATTCATGTTTCATTAAAAGAACTTGCTCATTCTGGCATTTTTTATCATTTTGTCATCTAAAAAACTACCAGTACAATAAATTCATTATGACAAGAACTGTAGATACTTTGATGGTTATTTTGAAGATTAAGTTTTCCTACTATAAAGCTAGCCTCACACTACAAGACATTGTGTGACGCAACCCAACTCAACCGTCATGTTGCCAATGGCAGTTTAGCATGCATGGGTCTCCACTACAACTGGAAAGTTTTTGCAACAGTTTAAGGTTGCATCTCTTTCAGTCAGGATAAAACAAGCAAATGCCTGGAGTCTGCAACAGTCATAAGGTTGAAGCAACTTGACCAATCAAGTACCAGTGATTGTGCATGAAGCTAAAAGAGGGTTTTCAAATAACATAACGCGTCAAAATGGGCTATTCAGTTGTGTAATGTCATTGCCAGTCGTGCAAATAAAAGTTGAGCCAGCTACAGACTAGGTCATGACAGTTGATTTGAGTTGGGTCATGCAAAATTGTGTAGTGTGCGGCTAGCTTAGCCAAACTACAATATGCTCTAATTAATTTTGCATTACAATTTCATCTTGTAAATTTGGGTTCAGTTTGCTGTCAAGGTAAGCATTGCCACAATATTTATTTGCTGCTTGCATCTTATTAGCCTGCAGATTAGAAAAGAATTTTTTTTTTTGAAAGCAGGAAAATGTTGCAAATTAATTTAGCTTCATTAATTTTCTGATAACATTATGTATTGTTGTTGTGTTACTATTGCATCTTATTGCAGGCACTATGATTGGAGCTTTGCCTTTTGAAGGTGTTGCTGGTGGAGACGAACCAAACATTAGCCTTCGGCTGGAAGACGGTTTTCCCGACAGCCGCTTTGTAGCTATTGATAAGGAACTTAAGCAGATCATATTGATTCAAGAGATAGATAGGGATGTAAGTACACAGCATACTGTTAAAAGGAGAGGTGGATGTTTAGCGGTAGACAGAGAAATTTCCCCTTTCGAAAGAATCAAGTTTACCCCCGATAGGGAGAAATATTGGTCATGAGTGCCGTCATATTACCTATTTTACCAACCATTCAAGGTGTTCTTTTACTGTGGTCTCACATACCCCGCACTTGAGGTAACACTGTGTTAATACCCTGAGCGCGAGTAACGTGAGAATGTGGGTTTACTCGGGATTGGTGTTAAAATTTCGATCCACCTCCGAACGGAGGGTTCTGTGGTTTTAAACAATGTGTTAGTGTAATCAACCATCTATCACAGGTACAGAGCTGTATGAACTCCACTTCCTATCAGTATGGTACACACTAAACAGACAGGTATTGTATTAAATGAACTACCACTAGTTGCTGCGTGACGGAACTATATCCCTTGGAGAAAGCAAAATATTCAAGATTGATTTTTCATAAATTTTTCCCTAGGCCTACTTCTAAATGCAGGTCCATAGCCAGACACAGTATATAGAAAGGGCGAGATAATTTCCGTGCCGGGCGAAATATGTTTTAGAGACCGAATACTGGTATAAGTTTAGCCGTACTTCTACCAGTCTAAGGTGTTTTCATTTCCGCTATAGCCTGTAAATAATGATTTACCTAACAATTTAGAGACAAGCAAAAGAAACTTCACGAGAAACTTATTGACTTCCATAATGACCCAATCAACTGAACCCGGGGTACATGAGAACACACACTGGAAATCACGGTGTTAACCTGCAGTTTTGCCTTCGTATAAACACAGGGTTACACCAGTTGACACGTGGTATGTGGGACCATGCCTTTTGATTACATTGTCAGTGGCCATGGGTTTTGAAACCATCTTGCAAATTTGTCTACCAAATTTGTTGGAATGAAATGTATGCATGTTTGGTATGTGTATTGTCATAGCTACCAGAAAATCATTTTACTAATCGGTGGTGCACCAAGCCATTTTTGAGAAAAACTCAGTTCTTGAGTGGATTTTCTTTCGTGCTTAACCTTGCCTTTAATGGGATAGGAAGCCTGTGCAATGTGTTGCATAAGTTTTTCTCCATTGGGGAGAATTTCTTCCCAAATGGTAGGAATATCCTGGACTGGTTGATGTATACATTTGTTTCTAATGGTTTAAACATAACAAAAAGTTTGAAATGATCAGTTTATGGGTGGTCTGTTTGAATTGGAAGAAATTTGTGAACTTAAAGCAGCAGTAATATCTCGTGATTATTTGTCATTGAAATCGGGAAGAGGTTTTCATCATGCCGGTATATTTGTAGTTAATATATATTAAGGCACAGATAGTTGCTCATCTTATGCACTTAACAATTCAGTGACTTGCCCCACTAACCCTGAGCACAGTCAGTAAAAGTGTTCTTTGACAGTGACAATGTGGCCCACATGTGCATCACTACAGTTAGTCCCAAAAATGGTCAAAAAGCAAGTCAGATCACTTCCTGATGTCAATCACTTAAAGGGCAAATCTTGTCATCCCAGACAGTTCCAGTTCCAACAACTATGCAACTTGTAGCTCCTCCCATAACTGTATAAAGCTCCTCCCTGTGCAGACACAAACCTATTTTATTGCTTAAAGCCATGTCCTGGTGTGCAACTGTTTTTTTGAAATTAAATTTCACAAACTGATTTTTGGTGACCTTGCATCATGCCTATGGTACCTCAGAGTGCAGCAAAGAAATGTTCATTGGTTCTAGCATTAAATTAAAGTGATTGTCCAGCATAAAAAAAGATACTCTGGACTGTCAATCTTCTTACCTGTAATGAGCTATTTTTTATCAGTAATAATAAGTTCAATATTTTGTAGTTTTCAGTGAAACAGCAACAATATCTACACAACTCCTAATCATAAGTTCTGCAAACAGTCTACCCCATTACACTATGTAGCAAGTAAAGCAAAAATCACTAGATCAAAAGTCCACTGCATTTAAACCACTTGTTAAAATCCACTGGCAAGAACAACAGAGCCTGTGAGTGATCAAACTGTAGTATCTGCAATTTGAATTAATGGACAAAGCCTTTAATTGCCAACATGGCCACAAATTTCAAATATCAACTTCAGACCATTTTAGATAACAGTACTTGTAAATATAT
>WURT03097094.1:0-12522 GCA_009936505.3 Holothuria glaberrima
GTTAGTTCTGTTAGAACTAGGCAACGCCTACTAACAGTCGACTAAAACGCACCCATAGAGAGATTTCATGTGACGTCACGCGAATGGGATTCCCACGCACTGAAGGGCAAAAACAAAAAGACGCGCGATCTTGCACCTAAATTGCCCGACAAACTTGCCTCTAGTTGGTTAAAGTCAGGTGACTGAAACCCCTCTATAGGCGCTACGCAACACCACACGATCCGATAAAAGGTTGAAAAAACGTTTTTAATCAGACCCCTTCACTCTAGGAGCGATACGACCTGATAAATTGAGTTGACGTAATTTCAACTTTCACCCGCTTGGCGCCTAGCGATATTTTCCGTGACCAATGGGGAGACGGGATTGCCGTTTTATTGATCACGTGACTATTGGTCATTGGGGTATCGCGGAGGGTTAGAGAAAAGTCACCTGCAGCCTATCAGTGTGAAAGGGCTGACGACATTTTTTTTTCGTGTGCTATTGTATCGCGTCGTGTGAAACTGGCTGTAAAGGGGCTTTAGTCGATTTAAAGGTTCTCTGCAAGATTTTGAATTAATCAATTTGAATTAATGGAAAAACTAGTATGTTACCCAGTGTGTTAAACCTGTGCCATCAAAGGGCTATTGTGGGCATCCCAAAATTAATGAAGCCGACCTCATTAGACATTCATGGCTCCAGGTCCCTAAGGTACATTCCCTCAGTTATAGGTGATACAAGGGTTTTGAAGGTCAGAAACAGGGTGGAATTATTGGGAGGGGAGGAGATACTGTGGCATGACAGCTGTACAATTTCTTTTGTGTAGGAAATAAATGAAGGTAAAAGGGAGGGGGACTTCACTGGGGTAACTGGTGGGAAAAGACTTCACTGGGGTAAGGAGCTTCCCCTCCTTACCTTTACAATTTATATAATCACGAGCCTCATGTATTTTGATAACGACGGTATGACCTATATGTGTCATGTTCATTCTGACTTAGCAGCCCCCGCCGATACGGTTATGACAGAAATGTGTGGGAGTTACTTAAATTCACGGTGCATAATAAGTTTGACAATACTCCCCAGCGCCGAATGCTGCACATAAAACATTCATTTTGTAAGGAATACCCACATAAACCATTCCCTGGCGGGTCATTTCGAGAAGCAAGGAATTCATTTATTGTTTTGTTAGTCAATTTATGTATTCCCTTAGACGAACACCATTATAATACTTTTGTTTGATTGGCAGGGTTTTCTCTTCTGTTTAACCTTATATGTAAAGATTTTGCCGAGTTTTGGACTTGATGTTTTCATGACAAGCAAGAACGGATGAGCTATTAGGCAATTGTATCAAGACTGTCACCCGTCTCAGTCCGGAGGAACCCGACACGTTACAAGTCTGTTTAGTGTGTCCATAACTGTTTTGTTTTTGCCACAGATAGTGTTTGATATTCAGTCAAGCTCCCTTGAAGACTAACCGAGCTCCACTTTATAATGTTAGTCTTGAGGCACTTGATAAATAGAGCTGCCACTTAAGCGATTTTTATTTATAAGTCAAACTCATTACAAGAAGTCTCTTTCAATTTTTATTCCGGTACCAATAATTTATTTTTATGGAAACGACTGAGTACATTAGGTTAATGAACGCTGTCAACAAGCCATCTCTGGTCGTTAAGCTGTTACAAACCTTAATTGATGACTCAGTGTTATTTTTACACTTCTTACAATTCTAGGTTTATGATCGTCAACTGAATTATGTAGGTTTATGACGCAAGTAAACAACCATATTACATTCGAAAGGTTGTGTTAAATGATGACATATAAACGAACGATGGTTTTATAACCTTAGGTTTTCACAGCCTAACATTTTTTCACATTGAGAAATGCGTAGGCAATATTACGTTAATGAAACAGTGCAATGAATTTCATATTTGCCCGCAGTTACCTTACTACCTTGGAGGTCCACACGAGAGATTACAAATGTAAAAATTGTTTATGACCATAAATCGGAGACAATCTGAAAGGTCGTGTAAGAGTTCGTTAGCCTTGTTTCAGACACTTTCATTAACCTCATCGTCTAAATGTCATCGGTGGGTGCGTTAAAAATGTTTGCGTTAGGGGTGCAAAAATAGAGAAATTTCCTTGCTACAAGAAGTTTATACGGCAACGTAGGCACTCATTGTTCTTTTTATTATAATTTGGGAAAAATTTCTGTCAAGACATGATGTGATTCACAAGGTAACTTTTCTCACTACGCATGGACAATTTGCCCAGTTTACACCAGTGAACTTAATTAAGCCGTTTAGGAAATATTCCTGTTATATTAAAAGCTTATACGTATCAATAAATTCTCTCAGCAAAGAAAAATCCTTCTTTAAGATTTCAACCATTTTTGCGATGTTCAGTGAGTGCATGTTCAACAAAGAACGAGTCAAACACGTTTGACTCAGAAATTCAGTCTTTAAAAATGAAAGTTATTTCTTATCAGCCTGTATGGTTTATTGCATTCTTATCCATTTTCAAACTACTGAATTTTTAGTCCGAAAATGTTAGAATGCATGATAACTTTAATATTTATCGCCATCACTGATTCCGTCTGATTATGAATACCATAGCCTATCAACAATTACACAAAAGGCCAAGTGACCTGTTACAGGTGGTTTTCACTGCATTTCTAAAGACATCTGTTTCTCTTGTCAGTCTTAATCTGTTATTTAGCATATTTTTTCCTCGAAACCCCAAGTTCTCGGGGAATGAGTGGAACATACCGAGGGAGTGAATCACCATTGAGGGGTCAGAAATTTAAAGGTTGTGGTGAATGGCATAGGTGAATAACATCTGGTTAACAGGTTTGATACGAAAAAGCTACACGACCGATGAAAATTCATTGGAATAAGAAATTTGTACAACAGACAAAGTTCGTTACCTACCACCAAGGGATCAACGAATTCTGCGAAACTGATACAAGTCCGTAAAAGTTGAATTTCTCTAACGTTAGTAACCAGTATAATTAGTCTGGAGGAATAAGAAGCGCACTTCATCGGGGATGTATAATGCTTCTATTTAGCTCGCAAATTATTGGGAAAACCATAGCAGTTTGAAATGAAAAATGAAGGGAGAAAAAGAATTGAATTAAAAGCATATTATCATGCGGGTCTTCGTAATTTATGTTCAACAGAGTAATGACAAAGGAATTTTCATAACGTTTGTTTTGAAAGGACAGTTTATTAAAAATGACAACATGATGACATCATATCGCATAGTGATTCATTTTTAAAGAAATTGGGCACACTTGGAACTGTTTGACTTGTTTCAGAGCAAAAAAGAAAGTAATATGCAAATGTTTCAAATTCAAAAGTTCCTCTGTCCAGATTTAAACTATATTTTCTTCAAACCAACATAAAAATATAAAGAAACTTGATTAAGTGAGATACAAAAAGTGGGCCTATTGTGAGCCACGGAACCTCGGAATTCCCCGTCATACTCTATAGAGATAGACCAAAGTATGTTTAAGTTAAAATTTATTTGGTGTATTGAATGTTAAAGCTTTAAGTTTCAAGCCTTTTGAATAGCAGTAAATGTCTCCTTTGAGACTACCTATATCTGTACGATGCTAGATTCTCTCGTGAGTTCTTTCTGTTCATAGAAAAATGGTTAAGTTTGAGAAAGCATGGCGAGATACTCTTACATGACTCTTCCAGAGAAATTTAACCTGCCAGATACGAATTTGGAAATTTGTAACTGAACGTAGCATGCTGATAGTATTTATCCCTTAAAACACAGCCATTGACCTATTTCGAAAATAAATTTGTCGAAGAAGTTACCTAACTTGGGTCAGAGGCAACGCTTTTTTCAAGTTTTAATGTAACAAGTCTTATATTGTCACTACCACTGTAGTTACTTTATGCAGTACTTCATTTGATTGTTCCTTATCCCCTCCCCTACTGGTGACTCGGCTGCACTCGCAATACTAATATGTATATGCAAAAGAGGCATACATTTTCAAAACTTGCTACAAAGATTAGATTGTCCCTTGTAGTCGCTTCACTTTTTTTTTTCATTTCGTCAGAGCAGCTAGCGTACTTTAGGGGAAGGATTCTCATGGAGTCCGCTTTTGGTTATATGTCGTTATATGTAGATAACATCGGCCATGCACTTACATCTTTAAGCGCTCGAAATTATTTTTGACTTGATGTATCTTCGCTGTCGGGTTCAAGTGTAAACTAAGCGATGTACGGAGATTACACATCCAGCGACACGTAAAAGGAGACATGATTAAAAGGAAGTTAGTGTCTTTATAAACTCCAAACATTGGGTAATTTAGGACTATTTAAGATCGTAAAATACGTCATTTTGCCTGTCCATCGTGATCCCCATTAGATGTGTCTACCGGCGTTTAATGATGATATTAAAGCTAGGTAAACGCAATAGGAAGCATCGTCGTTGTTCGTTGATCTTCGTCGCTGAAATACTGCACGGTTTGCTACGAGATGTGTCCTGCCAATTAATTACTCTCTCTTTTCCTGCCTCTCTCTCTGTCTCTCTCCCTCTCTCTAAACCGTAAGATTTTTGCTTGTTAAAGAAAACGGAAGTTAAGGGAGAAAGGCAATCTCGTAATGAGCCCTGTATGTGACACTGTAAGAATTAAGATTGAAACATCAGTTGGCGACGATAGTGCAATACCCCTTGACACAGTAATCTCTCGCAAAGACCCGATTTTGTAAAATATAATATCAGAAAAGTGTTGAATGATACCAGGTAGGCTGTAGACAAATTAGGGTTTCCAACGAATTATTCAACTTTAGTACCTTTTGTCAAAGAATATAGCATTAATTTGGTCAATTCTAACCATTTTGACCTCTAATTCGTTGTTCTTGTTATCATTTTGATCTGTTCCTTTTCTCGTCTTTGATGCGAACCTCTAACAGGCAATACCTACATTAAATGAACTGATTTTTGTTAGAAGTTGTAAGATACCTATAGTACCATGGGACCTTACGAGGGACACAAGTTTTAGAGAGGGGTAGGGAACAGTCAGAATAGCATTTCCTTGGTTTTAACGCACGAAATAAGAGATTGCCTAGCTAAAGAATGGAAAACGAAATTGTGAAACTGTTCCTTATTGTCTGTTAGTTGTTTGTACAATAAACAACAAAGTGTGGTGTGTGCGCCTAAATCTTAAAGCTAATAAGGCAAATAGGGGTCTGGGGCGGCACCCCTCAGCAAAGTAAAATGAAATTTCGATTTCAGGGGAACTGACATTTTATTTTCATGTCAAAAGTCATTTCATGGTTGTTTACCAATCAGATAAAATGTTCAGGGATCACCCCTTCCGAAGTCCCACGATATTTCTTCCCGCTGGCCCATTTTAATGCGAGTCTATAAATGGACATATGTCGGTGTATATGCTACCGAAATTAACAAAAGCTATATTAAATGACTTACTGTCCGCATTCAATAGTCTCCTGCAATGACCACCTTCTTTGATACATGATTCTTCAAAACTTAACTTGTAGTTCTATACGTGCCCTTAATTACGCTAAGTGTAGCAGTTGTACTTGACTTGGATTTTTCCATCATGAGTTTCGAAGGTTCCCGTACTTAGCTATGTGAGCCTGCATAAGTGATCCAGTGGTCATTTATTTTTTCCCCGCCACTTCGTTCCCTTCCTGTTCTTCCATCTTACTCCCTGCATAGTTGTTGCTGCACATGCTGTACAGGACATCCAGTCAGCCAGACGGCACACCTTCTACCTTTCAGTTTCTCCGATTTTGCAATCATTGATGTTACATCATCTTCTTTTTGCTTATAATTTTAATTTACTTTACAATTGTTTGTCTCCACTGTAAGCCAAGTTCACAGCAATGTAATTAAATGTCGGATGAAGGGCTCTACAACTTTCCTAGTAGCGTGAAACCTATTGTAGCTTTGTGTACGAGGTTGTAAACAGAAGTGAAATCCTCCGACACGCCAGAAGCGAGACCGTGTCAGAGAAGTTGGCAGCCGGAGCGAAATACCTGCCCAGGACGCCTTCTTGTTAATCCCGAACTATGCGACGGTTATTTGGATAAGCTCAGCAAACAGGACCAGTGGCCAAGAACAAGCTGTCTTGTCAATCATTCCGGATAAACAAACGGCTGAAGACGCACATCTACAAATGTAATTTTACAATAACGGCTACGGGTGTTGATGGATCGTAAGCTCATTTGGAAACTAACGAATTCACACTTTTCTGACGCAAGGAAGTTAGTGTTTGATTGCCAGATGAGAAGATGGTATCACCAACATGGCCTAGTTTACAAATATGAAAGAAAACACACAATGAATGTTGTATGAAGCTTGAAAGAAGTGAAACGTCCAAGACCTATATTGTGTCTTATGTTACATACGGGGTCTTTCGCAAAATTTAATGAGATATCCCTGTTTGAATTTTGTGACAGATAATGACACAGATGGCTAATATCCATCACAGACCAGGAAAGGTTACCCGTGCACCTTTCTAAATAACAAGGCCTATAGACTATACCTTTGATTTAAATTCGATACTGAAGCACAACCTAATTGCATGAAAGGTGTTCATCCGACAACAAGATTTAAAGGTAATAGGCAGTGGCCCCAAAGTTGCTTTGAAAAATCAGTAAACTCTTGCGCATCTCCACTCATTTGCCTTACAAGTACCTCTGAAGATGTATTTGAAGATCATCACTGTTACAAACAAAAGGTAGTTGCAAGGAGTTATTCCCCATGAATTTCACAATTCAGGAACAAAAAGATTGTCATATGATCAAGAAAAGCCATTCATGTTTTAGGACGACAGGGCATGCTAATTATGATTGGGATGGCTATATTCTCCCATTAATTGAAGTTTAGTACATCTTTCAAACACAAGACCTGTGTTCTTGAAGCTCATTAAAAATGATCTTATCACTTAGGAACTTTGAAATTCGGCAAATTGAAACTGTCGTTTTGACGATGGTAGTTTGTCTAAAGCACAGCATTTGCTTCAACAGCCCCCTCAATACATACATTAATCGCAGTGAGGACAATAACAATTCCCTTTAATCCATCGTGACAATTCACCGATGGGCGGTGTTAAGTGCCAATTTTTTACCAAAAAAAGATGTCACGCTGTTTCGAACAAAAAGTAAGGGTGAACTGAATAAATGCGCGTCGCCACAGATGGCATAAGTCACATTTGATGAATCAATAATAGTCTAGGTAAATTAATTAAAATATCGTATGTCACTGTTTTAAACGGGATAACTTTTTGCAGTAAGCAGTAATATTGCCATTACGTTACAGCTAGTCTGTACTCAGACCATTGTTGTCCCCAAGTCCCCAACAACACAGAATAGAAATTATTAGAGCAAGGTCAAGCTCGATTGATTTATGAAGTAAGGAATGACCAACTCTTACTGTCCACACACTTTATTTCTCTCTCAGACACGTACCTTTTCTCTCGTACATTAAGACCTGATGGTCACTTGGTTGGTAGAAAGTTCAAAGACAAATTTCTCTTTTTTCTACTCTAGCTTTATATAGTTGAAATATGGAGTTTACGGTTTGTTTGTTATGGTTTAAGACAGAACGCTGGTAACACATTGCTGTTGGCCCCAAACAAAGATATTTCTGCTTTTTCCAGAAAACCATAAGATAATATCAATGATTTGTTGTCTTAGTAACGACACGGCCAGAGTTCATTCCATATTTGTGAGAAACCTATGTACCAATTAGCTGTAAGGGTAAGAGTTGCATAGATAAGGTCATTATATACAAAAAAACCTTGGTCTTACCAAGGGAACGCAGTGGTTGCAAGTACAAATTTAATTAGTGGGTGGACCCTGGGTCTAAGAAACAACACTGAAAATAAGCTTGGTTCTTTAGTTTCGAAGCAGCCTGTTCATGTAGCCTACTCTGCGCAAATGACGTCACAAGGTTTCTTCTTTGCATGAAATCATAATTTGGAAGTTGGAATTTTCTTAGCAATCAATAATCTACTATTAGAAGCTGATACCGATAGTTCTCCGTAGAAAACATGATTTTCGCCACTTTTCATCGGAACAAACCTGTATAGGGTTTTGGAGTTATGCATGGTCATAACAGGATCAGAAAATCGCTGTTGCGGGGTCCCCATATATGTGATGAAATTCTAGGCAAGCATTGTCAGTCTTCATGGTGGATACAGGAATTAAAGTGATTATTAAATTCATGAACTAGGTAAAGTGTAAGTAGCGTGGCTTACTATGAGTCTCTTCTGTGCTTCCCCCAAGAAAGCTTGTTCAATTATTTTGAACCACAATCAGTGTAAGAAAGGTGTCTTCAATTTACACCGTTCGTCCTGGCTTTTCGCGCCCTTTTCCGTTTCACAGATATAAATTAAATGTTACGGACTACAATGGACGAAACAATTTCATTCATTGAAGTTTATGAGAAAACTAGAGAGCATTTCGTTAGAGAGGTTCGCCTACTGTTTATGTGACTCTGAACCTTTTACGTTAAGTAAAGGTGACTTCTTTTCATTCCCCTTGATATTTTTAACTATAAATCAGTTTGTATCACATATTGAGGTAAACAAATGATCTCTCGACATAACGTAAGAATATTTTTAGAGTCTTAAGTAATAAAAAATCACAATTTGTTTTTAAAAATAAGAAAATTCGTTGATCTTAATAAGGGAGACATCAGATACAAGGGACAAGAAATGAACAGAGATAGACAAATAAAACAATGAGGTGAAGAAATTGATGATCGAAATAGTTTCCTTTTGACGGAATATGCAAAGATTTGCGTTTTACTCAATGAGTGTGAAATGAAGCCTTTTCACAATGTGTAAATTATAAGTTAAAATGCAAGACTTATCTGTATTCCCTAGTCTTAGATCCACACCATAATATTTACGGTGAAACAAAGTGGTCTTCTTGCTTATTTTACTTTGAAGTGCTTCAAAATTTAAAGGGAAAATGCACCCCATTTGAATGAGTGTGCCACGTCATCCTAGTCCAGGAATGGCTTTTATCAATCATGTGACAATATGTTTGTTTCTCATTTGTTAATTTTATGCCGAAAACTCCTTCATTTACCTTCAGTCTTCAATGTTTGTGTACAGAAACAAAATGAAAGATACTTGTGAGAGAAATAAGAGTAAATCCGTAAGATTTAGCAAACTTTTGAAACTAAACTTGGGGCGATTGCCATCTCCCTTTAACTTCATCAACCTATCGTAGACTATAAATATTGAGATCATTCTTTCCAAGTAAACAACATGTCTTGAAGAGGGACAACAGTTTTGAAGGCTTTTGGACTGCAAACAGTACACTGCAATTACTAAAACAATTTGTGTTATGTAACATCTACATGTGTTATGTTGCAAACGGAGCAATACCGTAGTCCTCTGAACTTCTAACCATACTTTCAGTAGAAGCTTCGTCCCGAGTGAAAGCTCTTTGCTCGTTTCATATGGAATAACTTAAGTTGTAAGAGCGGGGACTTCACTCATCGTCGCGGTCTTGTAGCCTCCTTTTCATGGACTTATCTCTCACAGTTCACGGCCAGATTGTCGAAAGAGTTATGGTGCTGAAGGTCGAAAGGTCACAGACGAAAAATATCTATGAGGGTGCACCCAGCTATTTTGAGAGACGTTCTCATGAAGTTGGATTAGGATAGAAAGGATCAGTTTGTGCTGTTTGGTTATACCTTTGACCTTCTTTTTGGTAGTGGTTGCACGGAGTCGGACTAAGGGATATGGGATGCTACAGAAGAGGCCAGAGGTTACGAATCCTCTAACTGGACTTTATAAACACATGAAACTTGTGAAATGGTAAAATTGCGGTAGCTAGAGCCCTTTGCCATTTTGGGTGACCAGTAGAGGAACAGGTGTGCCCAGTAAAGAAGGTTAAGTGACAAGGATTTTTCATGTTGACCCAGATTTTGTTAATAAGGTTCTTGTCCTCATTACCCTCGCCTAGTATCTAGCTCCAGTAATCATTTGCAGATACATTCCCTGTGAGTCAACACATCAACCTCTTGACAGGGATGAAATTCCTTGGGGTTTATAGACGGACTCATCAAAAGGACTCGGGTCTCCACCACCCTGCAGCCGAAATGGCCTGCCCACCCACAAAAACGGAGGAACCCGGCTCATGTTTTGTGCTTGCATCAAACCTCTGTTTGACTAAATTATCAAACGCAGAAAGAGGTAGTTAGAAGAATCAACTGATTGAGTTAAAGATCGTGTGTTGAAAACTTATCTTTTTTATAATAATAATGGTTACCGAATTTTGATATAAGAGTAATTGATGTTAAAATTTTGTGGATTTTGTAAATTTAATAAAATATGCATACATTTTCATTCTTAAACAGCTTTAGATTTTAAACTGGTAAAATGAGAGGCCGGTAGACTTGAGCCTTTTTACTTTATGTTAACTTAAAGTTCAGATACTGCGCGCACAAATGATGATAAAACCTTTGTATCACTTTATTGATTGCTTGAAAATAAAAACATTCTCATTGGTTCGTTTGTTACGCATAACGGTGACAGAGTCAATGTTTAGGTCGTATGATTCGACAAGTACGGTGATCATGTATTATTTCTCGCATCTTTTCAAGACATGGACCTTTACACTTCTGTGTTGTGTAAAAAATCAGGGTCGAACAGTTGTGGGTCACCAAAAAGAGAAAGGACAAAAACCGAAATGAATTAAAAACTCTGATTTTTTGCTTTCGTTTTATTTCATGCATTATTTCAAAACTTGACTTTAGTGTGGAGGAAAAGTTATGGATGGAAGCCAAGATTATGACAATTAAAGAGAAGTTTGAAGAATACTATTCTTTTGATCCTAGCAATGTGCACATTTACAACTGCTTTCAGACAGGCGGGTCAGAAAAGTTATGCCCAAGAAATATGATTACTGCAATAACGGTGGGTTTAGTTCTTGCATTAATGTATTTCAAAGATTAAAACGGTAGTCACTACTTGCCCTTTTTATGACAGAAATCATAGACAGAAACTTGGTGCCTTCGCAACGTTTTATTTTGTAGGGCAAATATTTTGCTCGTCGTAAAATCGACCTATGAAATCTGGAGTTTTGTTTTACGTTCAGAACACGGCAATTGAATTGCGGCTTTGAATTGGTTTTTAAGTTAAACGAATTTTTCGTGTTCTTGGGTCTTTGCTTTTATTTTTGTTGTGTGTTCCAATAGATAGTCCATAAATGAAGAAGTTTCTTTACCAAGGTTTAAAATAATTCTTATGAATGAATTGCAACAGGGACATGTTTTGCATTTCACGTGCATTAGGTTGGTGGCAGCCTATCTTAACGAACGTGCTTGGAGGGAAACAAATATCAAACTATTTTTCTCAAACTTTTAGTGGTATTCAGCCTCGACATTAACCCAACGAAAGGAAAACCATAATCACCCCCTCCCCCATTGTTCATTATATTAAGTAATACCTTAGCAACGAAAGGACTAGTAGCCTGCAGGATCTTAGGTATGTCTCAGTACAATATGGACAATTTTCGCCTCGAGCATTTGTACACTATACGATAGCGAAAAAGTTTGGTAGTAGGAGACACAAGTACGGAACATTTAATAACTCAAAACTAAGTGTGTAAAGTAACACCTTGAAGGATTCTGAATGCAGCTTAAAAGGAAATCCTAAATTTTTAGTTCAATTTCACCCTATAGCACCATACTATAGTTACGTAACATAGATTTATTTATCGATTGTCACTACCGTCGGGCTTCAGTTAAATTAAAATATTGTCCAAAACGTTAAAAGACATCAAACTATGTATGAGCGAAACTTCTGTTTTGGAAGTGTGGAGTTGTCCACACTCGGCATTACAGCAGCATATCGTCTTGAGAAACTATGAACAGCGCCATCGATCACCGTCCCGCCAGCGCCGTATCAGCTACCCTGTCCAGGTCAGCTTGTCTGCGTAAAAAGTTTGTTCTTCTTGTGTCTACAACATAATGCATGGTTTTGATGGGTGTCAAAGTGACCTACAAAAATTGTGACTTCCAATAAACTCAGGCTACTTAAGCAAACCGTTACAAGTGCCTTTCAGGGCTACCGTATCCTGCCTAAACTTCGAAGGAGAAGTGGTTAATAAAGTTGAAAATTATTTCATTATATGGAAAAGAAATATTTTTAAAAGCTGTGGATACGCTATCTTCATAGTTTAGTTGTTTACAAACTAAAATTAGTAGTTCTACTACTGGATTATGTAAGTGTTTAACCAAAGATAGTAACATTTACTGTAAATGTACCTTCTATGATCAGAAACTATGGGTACTAATATCTGAATTGCTATATCAGTAAATAAAATGGACGCCACATAGATGACATCACTGAATTGAATTACCTGAAGTATCCTAAAGTTTGGAAATGCTTTTTTCCTAATTTTCCAAGTATGTTGAAACTGTGGAACATGTGATTTTAAGATTTCAAGATAATTTTCTTCTTAAAACGAAATGGTTCATGGTTTCTGTTTGCTTCCGTAGAGAGGACTGACGGTGTCACCTTTGTGTCAATTACTGCTGTAATTT
>WURT03097105.1:0-12522 GCA_009936505.3 Holothuria glaberrima
AAAAACATTTTCAAGTGCAAAAATGCATGTTTTTTTTAAATTTTTTTACATTTTTTTGCATGCAAATTTTCTATTTACCACTTCATGTGCTGGGGGCAGACGAAAAAAATTACCACTCTTACCATGTTGTTCTTTATAGGCCGACAAGTCAATGTGGCAATTTTTCCAAGACACTTCACCACACCTACAGTATGAGATCTTACAATTGCCTCATTTCATAATACGCGATCTATGTCACGGAATCTCTCAATTTGTACATTTTTGAGCATCTAGTAATTGATAAAACATGAATCATTGACGGAATCACGACGAGACAATGGAAACCATAAATCACTCTAGAATACCCTACCCTACATTCATCGTTATACACCACTGATCGCACACAATTTTAAGCTAATAAAATGTGGCAAATATGTTTGTTCTGAAAACGCTCAGTAATTGCTTATATCGTAACTCTCGTGACAAATTACGTCAATTTGTAATCAGTTTAATTTATGGTATGCCGCCGTGAAGCATATCATTTTTGCCAACCTTAGCTTCCACATGAGAATGTAGATAATGACTTTTATTGAGTTTCGACATACTTCCTATCTCACCATTTCAAAGATGTCTCTGCTGTTTGAGAAACTGATCCAACAGATTTGATCATCTTGAACATGAGAGGAAGATTTTGTAAGCGTATCATAAAGTCGAGCAGTTGCCATTATATCTGAGTCTAACACACACGAGAAAATCAGATTTTGCTTCAAGGTCAATGACCTTTAAAAATTTGGCAGGAGTCTTGGCCAGGTTGAATAATGGGAAGGGTCCCCTTTCCGCTCAAACGGACCCAAAGTTTGTTACATGAATCTAAGAAATGAAATATGGGGAGAGTTCATGGCTACAGGTAGGTTTCACTAAAGCTGCCTTTTTTAATTATCAAGATTGCTAAAACGCTATAATTTTGATGCAAAATTTGCAAGTTTGAAGTAATCTTATGTCCGTTTGTTGGCCAGAGCAAAATTCTCCATGGAAAGGGGGAGGGGTAGCCCACTCCTCGACCCACAGTGGTCAGGAACCTGTCCAGAAGATTGTAATTTTACGTGTCTCTAGTCTAAGGACTTTGTGGTAAGCAGACTTGTCGTTTAGACTCATTCACTCCACCCGAGTATATGAAGCGACTAACTTAAATAATGATTACACAATCTAGCTCCCACTCTCTCTCTTGGTGAGATCTGATTCTTATCATTTCTGCAAGAGTGTATTTAAATCACAACAACTAGGGGCCTACATCACTCTTCAGACAAGCAATCAAGAGACCCCGAATAGCAGGAGGCAGGTCTCACTCGTCACTTCGTAGCAGTATTTAGTTTTCCCACACCTGTGATATAAGAACAGACTGTGCGACTAGCTGGCAAGTTAGGAGTAATTTCCTACATAGTCGCCGGAATTACGGGGGCAAGGGGGCATTTGCCCTCCCACTCTTTTTTCCAGACCTTAAAAAATAATAAAACTGATATAAAAACGAACGAAAGGAAACGCGACCATAGAGAATAGGGGAATTTTTTAATATTACTGCAACTTTTGCAATGTAAAATGAAGGAAAATATATTAAATACCATCAAAACGCCAGAAAGATTTGTCCAAGTGCTTCGTGCGTACCCGCAGTGAAAAATAGCCAATACATTGGTGGAACTTAAAGGTGGGAAGGCAGGGGACAGTTTCGTTAACAAATTTTCTTTGATACCTTAATTAAACTTTCTTTCAAAGCACGGTCTTTGCTTCCCCTCCACACTTTTGTGACTTAAAGCTCTAAAATATGGGTCACTGACAGTACCAATTGTGCGTCTTAACACCCACAATGGCACTTTTAAACAGAATTCAAAAACTACCCATGTATAGGAAACCGCAATTCTCAAGAGATTTGTTGGCGTGCTTTGTGGTGTGTCTAGTACTCAAGTACGTGGAAAACTTTTGAGGATTACTACTTCCTGTACCTATTGGAAAGCTTCAGTAAATTGCTATTTCCAAAACACTTGCAACCCTCCTGCTGTTCCCCAACATACCCCCATCCTCATCAAATTGACTGACGGTTACTATCTTAAATTTGCAATCATCATAATTAAAGTATTTCATTATTATCTGAAATTATACCTTGAATGAGCAGGTTTTCCTTTACAAAAGGGCAGAATGGCTGCAAAAGCAATCAAGTTTAAGTTCGAAAGATTCTCCGGGAGGCCCACGGTCCCCAGCCTCCGGCTTCACGAATTCGTCGCTCGCGATTTAACGCTTCACCAGCCACATCTTACTAAGATGTAGCCTCCACCGAAAGTTGCTTTCCTGGCTTTAATACTGCGGACGCTCATTGACATGTCTCTGTAAGAACTACCCCTAACAACATTTTATTATTTTGGGTCTCATCAATCTACCCAATAACCCTCAAACTTTGATCTTCCTTACAAATTAAAATACCTTAATTTTCACAATAATAAAAAAATGAGATTTCCCTTGTTCCAGACCATTAACAAAAATTAAACAAAGGAAAAAAGAGATGGCTGGGAAAAGGAGAATCTTTTATGCAAAGGCTAAACTGCATTTATAAATAGAGAAAAACAATATACTACAATAAAGTGTCTTAAATAACGCTGTTTTCTTCCGCAAACTTTGGCCAAGTTCGTTTTAAGTATTGTTTCGTGGTTACCGGTACTTTCTGTAAAATTTCTTGCTTGTTTCATAGTGTGCGCATTAAATCTTCCATTATTATTGTAACAACCCAAAAGCCAAACCGTCTCCATCAAAAATGACGTATTATTCTGAGAGATTCTATTCTTAAAATGGTAAAGATGACATTTTTGTGATCTGTTTAGTGCACATCCGATGAGTTTTGAGAAAGCCAAGTGCTTCATTCTAATGGTTTTAATCCTTAAGTACCTCAGGAGTTCCCAGGGCTTCCCCCTTGACCCAACCAGGTGTTTCACCTGGACCCCACGAGGGGTCCTACGGAGGGAGGCTGGACCACATACCTCCAAGGAGCTCGGCGGGTTTGGTATTCCACCCGGATGCCACTTTCAGGTATTAAATCCCCCACACCTTCCGATAAGGGTTTTGTTTTTCAGTAAAGGAATAAAATTACATATCTGCACTCTACACAATATAGTCATTAAAATATCTTTTGAAAAGCTTCCGGGATTGCAACGCCACCCTCACCATTTCCCCACAGGTTAAGAGAGCACAATTTAATAGCGCACGTGCTTCTAAATGTTGTACCATTGCCAAGGAGGCATTAGCTTTTTCTTTACACAGGTCTACACAGTTTTTCAAATAATACACAAGTCTTTTATTTTGTTGAATATGCATTTTGTGCTTATCACTTCCTTCTGCAAACAAGGTGCCATACACTCTGAAACCATTTGCGTCATGAAGAAAATGAACCGACACTTTGGATCAAAGTTTGACCCAATTTTTGTCAAATCACCTTCATTTGGGTCAAAGTTTGACCCAACAATTTCAGTCAGTTCCCTCCTGACCCACTTTGGGTTAAATTGACACGAAAGTTTTTTACAGTGTAACCGAAAAGGAAGACATTTTACAACGGGCAGAATTTCTTTTCCCTGTTTTGCCCATGGGAAGAATAATCATGTTGTGAACTTTACTCTAAGAAACACATTTTTGCTCTGAGATCGTCAAGTTTCTACCTATCGGCTACCGTCCTAACATCCCGTCTCACATACTATATGCGTGGTGTTGGTTATTTCAGGGATTTAAATCCTTCATGTTTGAGCTTAGTCAATTTCATACGAGGAAAGCAGCTGCTTGTTACAAGTCATATTTGTGATTTGACTTGAGAGCATGGTACGAGAGGTAACTATATATATATCTTCAAAATATGTAGGGTCGTCGTCGAGTGGCAGAGTGGTCTATTCCATCTGCTGTGCACCAATGTGTTTCACATGTGCGTGGGTTCGAATCCCGCTCCATGTATGTGGGTTTTGGGCAAGGCTTGCCATCAAAACTGGTTGCCCAGCCGACGAAGTTGGTTGCGCGCCGGACTGAAGCACCTTCGGGTGGACCAGTTAACTAGCCGACTTTGCTTTTTTTGCTTTCTCTCCTTCCATTTGATGAATAATTCCTGTCGAGATAAGGTCATATGGGTAGCCCAAACAACAAAACACTTGTCTTTTAGGGGGCCAGAATGTAAAGAGCAGAGTGACTCTGACCGCATTCTGCTTGTCAAAGAGTCAATTTCCTCTTCCCAAATGGTCCTTTTTCCACAAGGTCTATTTTTCAGCCCACCTCTAAATAAAACAACGGAACACCTTCCACTACGCAGTATTATGGATCAAGGGCCCCTGTTTGTGTCATGAAGATACTGGCTTTCTTGAAAAAACCTATTGAAACAATCTTCACTCATGTAAGTTGAGAAACAGATTGTGCTACCTCTCTTTGCGGCCACTATGCTGTGCAAAAATGGCAATCTTACGTGGTGGGAGGTAATTGTCCTCAGTTTCATGTCATCCAAAGTACGATTGCCTTATTATATACTTTTCAAAATGTTACTGGGATATTATTTTCGGGCGATAAAACACAGAGAATTGTAACTCATACGTCTGCGTGACCAGGGAGCTGAAAAACGTCTCCCTAGCGTGATTCAATCAATAGGACGAGGCACATTCGTTGCAACGTTGAAACTCTTTGAAGAACACGTAGTTGGTAAAAGAGTTATCAAAATTCGACGCCATTAGTCCTCGGAGGAATGATTAAAGAAGACAAGAGGAAGTCAATCATCCTTACTACTCACTGTAGAATACATCACAGCTAAATGTTTTACTACGTTTTCATGGCATATGTCCAATGATGATAGACAAGTCCAAGGTCATTGTATTAGTGAGCAACATAGTGGTTAAGTGCAGGAACAGACCGGACAAGGCTTCCTGCAAAGTTAGTCACGTTCGTAAAGTCGATCATTTACAAGGTATGTAAGTTGTCAGGGAAGTTTGTCTGGCTGAATGCAATCTCTCCCGACGGTGTCATATTTAAAGAGAATTCAGTTTGAAACACGCTAAGAGATTGTATCAATGCAGTGCTTCTGAGAAATGCAGCCTACGAGGCTATATTAGAGCTTGTGACTCATAGTGCTCGCTATTTGTCTTGTCAAAATGTTCATAATCAGACAATATCAAATGTGTTTTGTCATATAAAATGACGTGATTGAGAGCCGGTGAGTTTTAAAACGGACCAACATATCAACTCAGTGTACCATCATTTTTCTCCAAAATTATTTGGCTTTGATAGCTATTAGACATAATTGCAAAAATCGGGTTGAAAAGGAGGAGAGTGTCCCACCACAAGAGAATTTGAATCAAGCAGATTCGCTGTCGTATCTACAAGAGTAACCAACATTTTGTCATTTTTCTCAGTCAATCCATGTAATAATTTTTCAGGTGCTAGTTTGTGGAGAACTACACATAGGATATGAATCAAAATGTTACGAATGCTTCTACCAGATTGCTTCTACCAAATTGACCTTTCATGTTATCATACCAAAATAAATTTTGTTTTCTTTGCATCCATATATCTAGTTATAGTCAGGAGGTGATTAACCCAAGCACAAAACTAGTGTAGTGATTATTAACCAACCATTTAAAAGAAGAGATCACCAAGATGTGCCAGTGGGGACTCGGTAGGGAGTACAGATGAAAAGAGATGGCGTGCTCACAGTTTTCTAAAAAACCTTGAGTAATTCCAGTCGTCATTTTTTTCTGCTTGGCAGATAGTCAATTACGACCAATCAAAAAATTTTAGTAGGACCACATGATGCAATTTTTGAAAACAACGCTCTGTGTAATTTTGCATCCTTTTGGCTCTGAATTATGAAAAACTACCTTTTGATTCATCTCGGCCACTTGACTTTATAGCCCTCTTCTTAACCCCAACCCTAATTTTGGTGATATAAAACTGTACGTTCTTGGAAAAGCTGGTGTCCCTCAAGAATAAGACATCATGTCGCCCTTTGCGGGGGAAATACTTGAAAAAAGCTTACTTTAACCTACCACTCCTAACGTCAGATAACGTCAACAGATATTTTACCAACTGTGTGGCTGTAAGTTTGAGAGCACTGCTCTATTGAACTACATTTGGTCTAAAAGCCAGGACTGAAGAGATTTTTGCACCCATTTTCTTTTTTTTAAAAACCGGTGCTGTGACCAAGTGGATAAAGGCGGCGGAATTTGAAGCGATTAACCCTAACAGCAGAAAGGCTCGGGGTTCGATCTACGGCCGGGGTGAAGTAAGATGGGTTTTTAATTCAAGATCAATCTACGGTTTTCCCATCTGAACTGTGAGAAACCAAATTTGATCAATACAACTTAAGGACAATACCTGTGAACCATCGTGAGAGATGTGATCAAAGAAATGTTTGAAAGTAAAGATTTTCAGTAAATGTTGACAAAGTGTGTGGAAAAGGCAATAGCAAAAAACATCTGGGGAAAATAATCGAGGAACAAGAGCGGCAGAAAATTTCGTTCTTTTATCTTGAGACGCAACTTAAAAAGAAGAGGAAGAAATCAGTAATATGACGTCATCTCTACAAGAGTTGTCAATGTCTTTTGACAGTATGAAGGCTGATGTGAATTCACTCGAAAAGTATTCGAGAAGAAATTGCCTAAGCATTTTCGGTATTTCTGAAAATGAAGGTGAAAACACATCAGAGCTGGTCATGCAGCTAGCAAGAACTAGAATCCAAGTTAACATAGAACAAATGATATCGATCGCAGTCATAGAATTGTACGAAGTCGTGAACACGGCCAACCCCGAAGTATTATTGTGAAATTCGCTTCATATCGTACCAGGGATATGGTCATCAAAAATCACTGAGAGAAAACTCAAAGGAACAAAAACTGTAATAAAAGAGGACCTCACTAAAGCCAATCAAACCCTATTTCGCTCAGTAATAGACCAACCAGCCAACCTAGTGTTTCATTGGCATGGCTAAAGGATGGAATTATCTTTACTCTAGTGAAAAAATAGGTGATAGAAACTAAGGTCGGGAAATAAGATGATCTAAATTAAGCAGCCATAAAATCCAACATGGCGGACCTTCCCCGTTCATTAAGTTGATCGTGTGACAAGTTTCCTCCTACAGCGTAATGTTAATCCTCCTATTGAAATCCAGTGTAGTTGAGGCTTTTCTTGCTTTCGTGGTTGACTTCACTTGCTACTTGTACCGGCATCCTCAGCTGGTTAAAGCACTAATCTACTGGCCACCTGTAATACTTGCTAAAGTTTCTGAGTTGTTGGATAATCTCTTCATCTAAAGCAGATTTGTACTACACTGTTGCCTTTCCAGCCGGTCTTGTTTAGCCCAATGCATGCATTCTCACTGTAATGATGACTGATGTGATGGCTTCTGGCATGTGATCTTGTTTGATTCCATTCTTTTTTGTTTTTTATTTATTTAATGGTGTTGTGGTTTCTTTTACTTTTTTCATGGGGGTTACTGAATGTAATTTTTGCAAAGGGGAAAATTTTCTCTCATGACAGCTCTTGAAAATGTCAATATTGTTCGTAACGGTTTCATGAAAAGTGCATTTCAGAGAGTTATTCACCCAACACTTTCTCAATCATTTGTGACAATTGTTGTTGGAAAGTACTGCCGTTTAAATAATTTAGTAAGTGATTTGTCAGATCTCTGTAATTGTATTAACACCAATGACAGGGATGGTACAGTCCCTAGCCCTTATATGAATGGCATCAAAGATGCAATTGGAAATTCTACCTATTACATTACAGATGATTTCAACAAATTAAAAACTGGTAATTTCAATCTATTTTATTTAAATTCTCCAGCTTGGATAAAATCTTCGACAGCGTATGTGTGACTTCCTGACTCTCTTATATAGAAATTTTAGTGTTCTAGGTTTTACTGAGACCTGCTTCACAGACAACTATTCTCCACTTATTCAACTGGATGGTTATTCGCTAGTTGAGAGTCATCGTAAAGGTAAAAGAGGAGGCGGGTCTGTGTTTTATCAAAGGAAATCTTGCATAGGTTTTACGTAATGATATTTCTCAGCTTAATAATAATATCGAATGTTCATTTATTGAGATAAGTGTTCCACGCCCAAGTAAGGTTATAGTCGTAGGGATTATTACCAATTTTAATGATTTGTTGTATTGTATGAATTTCTAAGTAATGAATCTTCTACGGGGAGGCCGTGTTTTGTTATGGGGGACTGTAATTTGGACATCACTAAGGAAAAGGCACTTCTCTTCAGGATAATCTTCGCTCATATGACTATCACCCTATTACTGACCAACCAATTCAACTGGAGTAACTTCAAGTAGTAAATCTATAATTGATAGCGTAAATGGCCTTGATATTGACAGTTCTGGAATTCTGGTAACAGTGATCACTTTCCGATTTTCATTCATTCTGCAATACAGTCCACGTACATTTCTCAGTGTATTACTGAAACATATCTTTTACAAAATGAATTATTCACAAAAATTTTTTACAATATCACTTGAATTCTTATACTACATACATTGCAAAATACAACTTGGGATTGGGCGTATGAAGAAAATGACACGAATTTTGCTTTTATTACCTTCTATGATGCATTTAACAAAATTTACATGGACCGCTTTCCTCTCATCAAATTCAAACATAGCAAGAAGAAAAAACAAACAAACCTGGATCACTTCCGGACTGCTTGTCTCTGTTAAAGATAAAAATAAGCTTTATAGGAAATACCTAAGGTCACCTACACAGGATAATAAACTTACCTGCCACGCCTATCGCAACAAGCTACACCATATTATTCGTCTTGTAAAGAAGTAACATTATGAAGAATTTTTTAGCAATGCTAGGCATGATTCGAAGCTGACGTGGAAACACATTAATTCACTTCTACACAAAGGGCATAACCAGTCTGATTACCCTGATACATTTACCGAGAATGGTACCTTAAGAAATGATCGAAAAAATACTGCGGATTCCTTCAATAATTTTTTGTGAACCTTGGACCAAATTTAGCCGACAAGATTTCGAAAGGTATCACTAGGAAACCTATACCTAGTAATAATAATAATAATAATAGTACATGTTTTATATCACCTGTCTGTGCAAGTGACTTAGCTAGATTGCATTTGAGGTCCTCAAGCCTAATAAGGCTGCAGGTTACGATGGTTTCCGGCCCTCAGTTGTTCGTAAAGTAATTTGTTTCATATCTGAACCCCTGACAAATATTTGTAATCTTTTTCTCTCCCTCAAGGCATCTTTCTCGATGAACTAAAAATTGCCAAAGTCGTTCCTATTTTTAGTAGAGATGGCCCACACACCTTTTCGTATTGTCCGATTTCAGTTCTCCGTCTCTTGTTTTTCAAAGGTCTTTGAAAGGATAATGTTTAACAAATTTCAGTCATTCTTAAGCAAAAACAACATACTCTCTGACAACCGGTATGGTTTCCGCCCTGGTTGATCAACTGAACTCCCTCTCATTGACGTAATCAATAAATTAAGCAGGGCACAAGACAAAAATCTCGTTTTTCTGGCGGTCTTCTTTGATCTATCAAAGGCTTTTGATACTAATAATCATGATACATTGTTAGATAAATTATAATATGGCTTCCGTGGCATGGCTTACAACTGGATCAAAAGTTACCTAACAAATCGATCGCAGAACAGTTTTAGAAATGTTGAATCCGGTAAGAACATGATAACTTTAGGAGTCCCTCAAGATTCTATTCTTGGACCTCTTCTATTCATAATTTACATGAACGATATTAGCGAGATTTCTCCCAGTTCTTCCATGGTATTATTTGCTGATGATACAAGTATATTTT
This sequence comes from Holothuria glaberrima, assembly GCA_009936505.3. Lineage (NCBI taxonomy): Eukaryota > Metazoa > Echinodermata > Holothuroidea > Aspidochirotida > Holothuriidae > Holothuria > Holothuria glaberrima. Next base: position 9,823 of record WURT03097105.1, read on the forward strand.
TTAGGCTCCAACGATCACCAGAAGCTAGGAGAAACTGTTTGTAGAGAGTTAAGTTTGTATTCAGACTGGTGTGCCTCCAATAAGCTTTCCCTCAATTTAAGTAAAACAATCTACTTGATTTTTAACTTCAACGGGAAAAGTATAATTTCAACATACATAACCAACCAGTTCGAGGTGCTAGTAAGACTAAGACCAGTTCGAGGTGCTAGTAAGACTGAGACCAGTTCGAGGTGCTAGTATGACTAAGACCAGTTCGAGGTGCTAGTAAGATTAAGTTTCTTGGTGTTTGGGAGCACCATATTTCCCACCTGTGCTCTAAAGTTGCAAAGGGTGGACTGTCGGCATATTGGGTCGATTCAAACATATTCTTCCCCAAAACGTCTTGCGAACAATCTATCTTACCATAATTTATCCTCAACCCACCTATTGTTCGTCCGTCTGGTCAAGTGCTTCCTCTCGTATTAAGAGATAGTCACCCTTCAGAAAAGAGCTGCTCGCCACATTACGTACTCAATGTCACGTGACCACACTAGCAATCTGTTCAAAAGCCTAAACCTGCTAAAGTTACACGATGTCATAAACTTGACTACTGTCACATTTACGTATAAACTAACTCATAACCTGTTGTCAACACTATTTTCTGACTTCTACACTCACAATTATCTTGTACATGGTTACAATAGACGACAGTCTGGCAATCTCCACATTCCTACCACCTTATCATCTTCCAACAAACACTCTTTTAGGTATCGTGCTGTCAGCATGACTCTGGAATACCACCCCTAGTCTTTGAAGAACAAACCAAACTTGATTTTTTCCGTAGCAACTCTAAATATATTATCAATGATTACAATTGAGCATCTACTCCCCTTAATTGTTCTTCCCTTGGGGAGGGTGGAGGTCATCTTTTTCTGGGGGTGGGGGTGTTATCATCGTTCTTGTGGTGCTGGGTTTCTGAAACTGTTACTATACAATTAATGTGTTAGTGTATTTGTGGAGGATGTATGGGTAGGTTTTTCTTAGTCCCTTAGATTCTTTTTCCTAATTTCTTGCATTATGAAATTACATATGTTTTCTTTGTAGGGAGTCCACTCTCGACAAGCCCCTGTCTTCTAGTGCACTTCCTATCACTTTATACTTTGTAAATAATATGTTCAGTTGAAATTGTAACTACAATTAAAGTGAAAAAAAAACAAATAAATGAAATGATCTAAATTGTTGAGTTGTTAAGCCACCCGACGTGAAGTTGTAATTCAAAAGCCACACAGGCTACTCCCACATTTGTGGTTACTTAGCTGACCTTCAAGGCCTGAATTTGAATTTAGTGTGATAACCATTAAATTTGCCAACAGCAATTTCATAACGTCTGTTTTATTTCTTAGTAGTAGGCTTCATGTTAAACGTCATTTCTGATTAGGCCTATACAATAAAAAATAAACGATAAACCTTGGGGCTCAAGCATTACTCAAAATGCGCTACATATCTATAAATTGTCATAAATTTTGGTCAGTTTCATTAACCTAGTCGACTCTCTGATAAAAGCTATAGTCCTGGGTCTACATAAAATGAAAGAGGTAATGCACTTTAAATGAAAAAATAGCATGTTTAAACTATGCGAGTAGGACTGACGGGATTATTATGATACCACAAGTTGCAAGTTGAGATTAAATAGGATTCTGTTCTCAACATTTACATCAAATTACATTGGTTGCTCGTGCCACGTGTGCAAATATTACATGAAATAAAAATAGGTCAGGACGAAAATAAACATGAAGATATTGATTCCGAAGCTTAGGTTCGAATTATTTGAATAAGTGCTGGTATCACAATAATAGCCGTTAATAGATTTACCGTTTCATGTACATTACCTCCTCAGTATATCCAGTAAAAATATACTCCCCCATACACCTATCTTAAAAGAATATTCCAGACCCAAATTTATGTTTGATATGTCAAAGAGGGACATATTCTAAACATTCTGTGAAATTTTCATTCGTTTTCCCATCTTCGGTTCTCGAGATATTAGCAACTGAAGTTGACACATTTTTTACCAAAAGTGAAACTTGAAGCAAGCAGCTGTGATGTCATGGCTCCACATTGAAGGACAATTTTTTGTCTTTCTTTAAAATTTACTACCAATTTTTTACAACAAAACGCTAAAATATTCGTACCATAAATGCATCCTGAACAGTGGAATTTTTAAAACTTCATATGCCTTAGGGGCAAGATACCAGTGCCAATGTTCCAAGGTCAAAAAATAGGATGAAAAATGAAGAAATACAAAATATTGGTCCTCAATGTGAAGCCATGACATCACACCTGTCTGTTACAAGCTGACTACTGGTAGAAAACGTGATGAGTTTAGTTGCTAATATCTTGAGAACCAAATATGAGAATTGAATGAAAATTTCAACAGAATGCTTAGAATCAGTTCCTCTGTATTGTATCAAAATTAAATTTGGATTAGGACTATTCTTTTAGACGACTTGCTGAGAGAAGCAGAGGTTAGTTCAAGAACAATAAGAGGTGCCAAAAAGGGCAAGAGGAAGCAGACACCCGCTTGATATATATATATATATATATATAGATAGACAGACAGACAGACAGACAGACAGACAGATATATATATATATATTGTCGTTCGCGACTTAATATGAACAATATAAAGTGTGTTACATAGTTCATTTACCAATGTATTGT
>WURT03097116.1:0-12522 GCA_009936505.3 Holothuria glaberrima
TAAGTCTTTGGTATGACCCGGCCAGGATTCAAACCCCCGACCTTCCGGCTGCAAGTCGGATGCTCTAACCACTTGACTATGCAGTCGGTCGGTTTGGTTATTTAAGTACCTTTGTTGGAGAAAAGCTCATACATTTGCCCGACAACAGGGTAGCGCCTGGTTTTGCCCAAACTTAGAGACCAAGCTTCCCGACTGGAGTCCGAAGTCCCAACAAAGGGGGCGGGTAGTCTGAAGGATGGCAAACGCAAAATTTTGGGGCCAAGATCATAAAAATTTGAAGGAACGCGGAAAAGTTTTACTGTTTAGTGAAGAAATTTGACAATTGATTGTTTCTTTAAAGGAAATTTTAAAAGTTTTGGCGTTTGTTGAATAAAATTTGAATAGTTAAAGACGTGTTGAAGATAACATGAAGATCTGGCATATATTTTGTCTCCACTGACAACAAACTCGAGAAAATAGTTGGTGTAACCTGTCGCCGTCGTGGATTACGTACCTAATCGTGGCGATGAATGGACGTTCCCCGACAAAACTGGAAAATTCCCTAGTCAGTGGCCATGTCCCCAACCCCACCTGGTGCCAACTTTGCACAATAGCATAATTAGCAATTTTGCCCGAAAACTGAGAATATTGTGCTTGAATGCGAGTGGGGGTTGAAACCCCCGCCATGTTTTTCACTTCGATGTCCTTATGCAACTATCCACAACTTTTCATTGTTATCGAAATGTTCCTTAGCACGGCCAGGGAGGTGTTATTGGCCAGCCCCGTGGTTCAACATCCGTTGTACATAAAGGTTATACATTTAGTTGCTTAAAATGTATACTTGCCGCCTCATTTTTACTGGTTCTCTTCATGAGTTATACGTAGGTCTTGTTCGGAGTAGCTCCTTAGGCCAATTTTTAGCTTATATGCATGAAAGGAGCTCAGGTGCACAAGTCAGGGGCTGCAGCTACCCCTCCCCCCGGCCCGCAGCCATAAAATCTACTGAAGCGGGCGAGACAGCTCCCAGGGGGCGAAATATTTCTTAAGGGGGCCAAACATACTAAAATACACAATTAAAGTAATGGTAATTTTTATCTTCTAGGGGGAATAAATTTCCTGGGGCTCCTTCCCCTTGCCCCATAAGGCCACGGGCTTGTCCTAACCCTCCCTGAGCTCGATCAGAACGCATTTCAATAGCAGTTTTCTTTTTCCCCTCAAAACATCAGCCTATTTTCTCAGGCAATAAGGATATACTTGGGCAAAAACAGCTCATCCCCCTATGGAAGATATTCCTAACGCCTATTGAAAGAAGGCAAAAAATACTTCTTTTATCTCACCTATTATAGATTTATGAATATGCGGCCATACAGAAGCGTTGTCTCCTAACCAGTGTCCATTATATTTCCCACTCCCAGGATAAGTTGACCGAGTAATCACCATACTTCTTTTCCCCGTAGCTCTCCTAGCCGATCTGTAAAAGGAAGGAGAGGAATTCACTAAAATCAGACTGTGAAATGTTGTAATTGCAAAATTTGCCCAGTTTAAACTCGCTGGTTGGTTTTATTGCAGTACATGTTTACAGACTTTTTCAAAAAGCTTGTTAAGAAAGTAAAAAGCCAAAAAAGGTGCATTAAAATGATAGCGAATATAAATTAAACCACTTAATCCCCTATCCCGACCATTTTTACAAAAAACTCTTGAACTTTTAAAAATGAAGGCTATTTAATAACGATCAATCTCACACTATTTTGAAAATAGAAGGGGGACAACTAAGCAGACACGTCTAATACCTTTATAATATCTATATACTTAATAACTTGGAACAATCACCCCTAAAATTCCCACCACTTTAATGGGCATGGGGGATTTACCGTCCCTTTCATGTCTTGCCATCATTTCTCTATTTGTCTCCACCCCCGCCCAAGCATGTGCAAAACCACACAGTTTACACGAGCAATGTGCCCTATAAGAACTTTTCCCCTTATATTTTTGCATGTCCCCGCTTCCCCCTTCCCCCACCACACTTTAAAATCCTGGCTGCAATTACACTGCGAAATTGCTCATAATCGTTATGATTATCTAGCATCTTACTGTAAAGTTGGTTCGCTCTGGCTCCATCCATACAAACTATGCATGTTGTAGTGGGTAGTTGTTTTGGTTTCGTCCCAATTCTGTAAAGCATTCATGCATACGGTTTTGTCTGCCATTGTTTCTCCCCATATTTCTTCAAGGGAAGAAAAAAAAGACGAAATGAAATTAATAAATAACAGTGTACGTGAAAGAACCACCTTTAACATAGTAGTTTATGTTTGAAACTTTTGGATCCAAGCCGTTTTATACCGTTTGAAGCAAGGGCGGTGCCGTGGGGAATGGGGGATGGTCCCTCCTAATAATTTGGTTGGGTAAGGACCACCTTTCTCCCCTCCCCCTCCCCCTCCCCACCACAATATTTTGTCAAAGACCACAATATGTGCTGATATTGTGAGTGTGAAACATCCTCTCCAATCACTTGGTCGAGGGGACGGGATGTCTATTCGATATTTTGGGAAAAAAACGTAATACCGTTGATATTAGTTTCAATATTAGACTTTCTGGTGACATTAAGTCATGCAAAATGATTTTTCCGCAACACGCTTCGCTCTCACACTCATCAGATTACACGTGACATTCGTAGACACACACACAAACACACACATATATGTATGTATATATATATATATATATATATATATATATATATTCCCTTCACAATTATGTTGGGAACTTAATGTATTTGTCAAATCTTCCCTTAGAGGTGGTAAAGTGCAATGACTGAATGATATTTGTTAGAACTGATACTTGTGAGACACAGTCCTCTCCAATTGTTTGGTTAGGGAGGACCGTGAACCTTACGTACTCTGGCAAAAGCCTTACGTACTTTACTTATTTTGTCTCAGCTTAAAGGCCCATAAGGTATGGTGCCTAGTATTTTGGATGATGGGGGTGGAATCCCTTTCATCCCCTCTTAATTTTTTGTTAAGGACCGTCGTATGTAGCTAGTCTATTGAACACGAAAGTCAATTTTCCGGCACATTTCGCGTGCATTTATTTCAGCATACATTCCTGGTGGTTACTGAGAGACTCTCGCACACAGACACATAATATATTCAACTGCATATTCTGGGTCTTCTGATTAATGCCTTTGATTGGGATATGGCCATACAATCCTGCGAGTAGTTTCTTTAGCCGACGTTTTTTCTGCGTTCTTCGTAAGCACGTCTATTTTTCTGGTGTCATTTTCAGAAGCTTCTTGTTATTATCCCCATTTGCTTCCTGTCAACCACTTCAAATCAATAGGCTGTTGGATTCAAAACTGTGTGGTAAAGTTTGCTTGACTTCTAATTGCACACTACAGAAAGGGCTCCTTCCGTGTCCGGTGGCGCTGTATGAGCACATTTCGTTACCACCACCATTTAAAGATTAAACATACGCGTTTACATTTCCACATACGGTTACGTATACACATAAGTCTACATATATGTACGTGTACATATGCATTTATGTATACATTTAGGTACATGCATGTACATATATATTTATAAATATATGCGCATAGATCATTTTGAGGTTTCCGAAACACGTGCCCCCAATATCCAACACAAATCGCTGTCCTTGGATTGTAGGATCAAACGTAGTATTACTGAAGTACACTACATTCGTGTATTCCTTAACATATCATCCTTCGAGTAGGCTATGTTATGATGAAAGAACTATATTACAAAGTGAAAACAGGCTATATAAAATTGTTTGCAACCTTTAGCATTGAGATTACACAACCGTCCACTGACGAAGTCATCGTATGTACGTTTACTTACTTGGGTGATACGGTGGATAGTCCCACGTGTTATTGCTGCAACCAGTGACTGATCCATGTACAAAATTGGCAGGTTCGTTCATGTCCTAAAATTTTAAAGACAAAAATACGTACATAATATTACCAGACAAATTTCAGAGTGTATGAAGGTAGCAACTGGGACACATGCTTTCTACTTTCCCATAAGGACGAAGGTACCCATTTTCAAACAAAATGGCGGCCCCATTGGTACAAGCAAAATCCTCTTCACTCAGGTCCCGTTCCTCGGGCACTCTTTAGAAAGTGTCCTGCTGACCTTTGCAGTAGTGTTACCCTTATGATTTTGCAATGGAACGAGTACACAATATATATATCTCACAGGGCTAGGACAATAAAAGCTGGTTTGAGACAATCGACTGATTCATAGCCCACTATATCAGAGGGATTTTCTCCGTTTTTCTGCTAAGAGGTTACGCCATAACAAAGAGCAATACCTCTAGTCATACAAGCGTATGAGGAGGGGGCTGGGGTTTCGGCAGCCCCCTCCCCGAGCAAACGTTGATTCCAGGGCTAAAGACGTCGTTTCTTTATGGGAAGAATCCATGTCATAGTTGTGTGCTAAGGGCGGAAAGTTTCAGAGCAAACATCTTCCGTCCCCTTGTGAAATGGCTCCCCATACGTTAATGCCTCTAATTAGACTATAGAACTTATGCAGTGATGTCCGGCAACGTCATTTTAGACGGCAAACATGAATCATACTGTACTTTGAACTTTGAACTGATTATGTGTTTGAAAATTGTCATTTTCAGTAATTTTTTCTCTAATTTTTGTCTGGGTGTAAGGCAAGAGGAGGGGATGACGCAGCTACTCTGTAAGAAGTTTTTGTCCATGTGAAGTGACTTAGATGCAAGTTGGTACTTTATTTTGTAAAGCTTAGTAAAGCGTTGCAACGGTTATATGTTTAAGAATGCTCATTATTTAGTGATTTTTTTCTATTTTGATCGGTTGTGATTGCAGATGTTGCTAAGGGGGAGAGTTGACAGCTTCACTCTTTGAGAACTTTTTGTTGTTTATAGGTTACATCCAAAATGATGCTTCCTTTCGTAAAGCTTTGAACTGATTATATGTTTAGAAATTCTACTTATTTAGTGAATTTTTTGTCAGTGGCTTGACACTTCTTCAAGGCCCGTACACGGTGAGTGTTGCTCCCTCTTAGTACGCCACTGGGAGATCCACCATCGCTTTAAATGTACGTGTAGCTGTAGTGGTGGCCTTCCATGAAGAAATTTGGTAGGAAATACCTCTTACTGAATGGAGTACCTCTTAGATTGGGGAGGGATAGCACATCTTACGCCTTGTTCCATCTAAACATTCTCTTTTGCAGATTCCATGCTTTAACATCAAATTTAAATTTCAAAACGAAACGGTAGATTTGATTAAAATTAAAAGTTACTTTACATGCCTATTAAATTTAGCATATAACTTAGAGTTATCATAGGCTATATTATAAAAGCATGTTGTGGCAAGGTATGAGAAGCAATGGTAAAGATCTAGCCTGCGTATGTGCCTCAGGTGTAGTCACACAGTTTATCATGTAGAGCAGGAAGAGGGGTCAAAAAAAGTTAGCCTCGTAAGAACGCGTCTACGGCGGGGGTCCGGGGAACTCCCGGGAAAGTTTGGGAAAACGGAAACTAATAGGTGATTTCCCAAGTTTTAAGGGCATTAAAATTGTAATTAGACCAGTGAAATTTTCAGTGCTTCAGTATTTTTTCTCAAGTTCCCAAACTTTTATTTACGGTTTGGATTTTATTTTTAGGAGGGGGAACTGCCTCTTGTCCCCACGCAGGCTACGGCCCTGTTTGGATATTTTGTAGCTCTTCTCTTAATCGCTTAATTACAAAACGTTCTTCATAATGAGAGGTAAATTTAATTGATATTAACAGGACAAGATCATGCATTCACTGTTAAAAATATTTTCAACCAATTTTGAACAGTTTACAGCATTAAGGCAATAGAACATATAGAATGGGGAAGCACATTGAACGCCTTAAAACTTAATCGGATACTTACACATTGATGCAACTTATAAAACGCCACCTGACAAACACATTATATGTGTAATTAAACATCAAATTATGTTTAAAGAAATACGGTTAACACAATATCATGTTCACATTAAAGATATATACGTGTCTGAAGGTGGCATTCAACTGATTAAGTCAGCGGCTTCAATGTGTGTAAGAAGTTTTTAATAAATGCATTAAGATACTAAATGTGCTCATCAAGCCCTTCGAAAGGGATTGGGCGCCCCCTGAAAATCTTGCCCTTGTAGTAAAGATAGATAGCATATCTCACATATTTCGCTCCAAAGCTTACTCTCATCCCCTTTAGTACCTTTTCTGAATACGGGTGTGGTGCTAATGTATTCTACTGCTTTTATCTTCTATTACCCCAGCTGAAGTAGTACCGATATAATATGATCAAAGGCCTTTAAAGATAACGTTTTATTTTGATAAACTTACAATCCATATACCGTCAAACTCGATTCTGTCGTGGAAGTCGAGTATTTCACGTTCCCACCAATCTTTCGTCTGTTGTCTTTGAAAGTCTGGAAATACTGCATATGAACGGTAGTTCTACGGAGAGTATGGAGAATACATTGTAACTGATAAATGGTTGAAAAAGTAAAGGTCTTACGATATTGTACACATGATTTCACAGTTAAACTACTAAAACAAGTCCGTCTGCACAATCAGTGGTGTAATAAGAGAGGAGCAAAGGGTCGGTGGCTCGCGCATAGCCTACTAACTGACTAAGTCTCCGTCAAAAATTTTGGCTTCTCTATTTTTTCATAATACATGGTCGCTGAATTAAAGGTCGGGCCACACTTTTTGTTTTTTTTCAAATGATGAATGCCCTGAAATGAGTGTCATTAAGATTAGATGTAGGTCCTTACATACATACTTCAGCCTCACCATACAGTTTTACATATATGCTTTGGTGGTATATATGAACCTTTCACCAATTTTTACCGCTTTTTGCACAACATGACTGGAATCGCCACATTATCACTTTCTGAAAACAGTTTTGAGTTGAATTATTGTTTCGAAAACCAGTGCAACCCCTCTCAGTCTCCGTCCTCTTTTTCCAAACCATGTACCATTCCCTCGTCAACTTGACGGCCTCTTGTCTGGGTTGTTATTGCAACCAGAAAAGTATCCATCATCTTGAGATAACATGTTTATAAGCAATTTAAAAGGTAACCATAATTTCACTTCCTAAGACCTTAGCTAACATTTGTCCTATACCAAACCACACAGGGCTTATTTACGGACCATAACGAATACATATGACAAGTATAAGTATCGTGTTTACAAGCTAAACGTCACAAACACACACACAGTTTTTTTTTTTTCTATCAAGCAGAGGACCTCATTGTTCTCTCCTTTGTGTTTGCTTCCTTAACCATAACCTTAACAATAGACTGTCAATTGTTCACACACCTGAGGACATGTGAAATCTATTGTTCAGGCACCTGAGGACCTCATCTTGAATAGAAAATGTCCTCACCTTGTATGAAATGTTGGGTTCATACGTACACGCACCCACACACACACACGCATGCACACATGTCACACACATACACTTACCTTCGGCAAGTAATCAAAAAGTAACAAACTGTAATCTTTCCGGCCTGCTCTTTACGCCTTTGGTGAGCTGTAAGCTTTAACCTCATGCCCATAATTTTGAAAATACCGCTGAGCACCCAGAGCTTTACAACTGTACCTCCTGCGGAACCCGTTAACCTGGGACCCAAGTAGACTCAGGATCGCACGCTGGCAAGGGGAGCGTCGAGCATCATCATTAAGTTACTTAGTTTGGTAAGTGCATAAGTGATGTTTAGCAAATCTTCGTTATAAGACAGCGAACAAAATTTATTGAGGTCTGATATGTATACACACGTATCACTTGCAGCCTATCATAAAAAAGGAGGGGGCTTTAACAGACTTCTACTCCAATGTGTAAGAGTAGTAATATCCTAAATCTACACACTTAATTATTACGAAATTACAAAGGAGTTGAGTGAAGTATTCGATTCCTTGTAATAATTAGAAGAAAAAGATATCATTCCCTCTATATGTGAAAGAGAAAATTCTACAGAACGTGTTCTACAGTGACCACTCTCTGTTTTTACGTGAAATTCCACACGACTGACTTTTTCACCCATTAAAGGTTCATTCTCATTCCTCTCAAAGTATAATTTTAAACTATTTCCATCCGATTAAAGAGTGACCACTATGGTCAATCGTCCAAGAGTGAATTTCACACTTTTACATTATTTTAAACTTACTTCCGTCTGATAGTCCCAGTCCTTGGTAGGATCCACTTCGATTCCGGGATAGTCCGGCCACACCTTAATGGATGAAACATTGAGAAACATAAAAGATGATCTCCCTTAAACATTCAGACACAACTTATTTTTTCTCTGGCATTTATTCGATGGACGTATGCAGAATTTTCTTTGGCAGGGGTTGACAGGCTAAGCAGAGCGCCATCACTAGTTGATTAGCAGGCATTTAACAGTTTAGTGTACCAAGAAAAAAAGCTAAAAATGCTTCCAATGCGGCCCAAAATGTCCTTTCTGTGTCTTTCAAGTTGAATGTAACAATATGTCGATTTATGAATGACAGGAGATTTCAAAGACTTATGTGATAAAATGTACTTTGGAAACTCCTAGGGGGGACCAATGTCCCTTCTACCCCCGCTATGCACGACCAGGATTCAGTCCTGTTTTGCTAGAACTCTAACTTTTAACCATATGTTACTATTTTCTTCGGGTTTTTCTTCTTTTGTTATAACATTGCAAATCATTACTTAAAACGAACAACTGAAAAAAATACATGCAGTATTGATGAAAAGTAAAGATCAGTAACTAAACCCCGGGGATTACAAATATTTCGTAGCCCGTGTGCCCGTTTACTACGTACCTTTCCAAATAGAAGTCCCCCATTGGCATCGTGAATAAAAACGTCATCTTCTACGCCTTGATCGTAGGGACGATATGTCCCAGCCGTTTCATTGGCAGCAATGGCTGGATCCTAATGAAAAGCAGCAAAGAACAGACTTTGATATAAAAAGTATAGATCAGTTTTGTTATGGTGGGTGGTTTCTTGTTTTGTTTTTCTTATTATACTAGCAAGACTACAGGCAGCGTATATATATATATATATATACCTGCAAAAATATAATCGGATTTAATTGCATTACTAGAATATGAAAATTGAAATTTCTTCCTAAATATACATAGATAAATGTATCCTTTTTCCTTTTTATTTGTTCTTTTACTTTGACGAGAAACAATGTTCTCTTTTATATACTTGTCATTACGTCACACTCCCAGATAGAGACTTTAGAAACCAACATGTGCCAATTCAGAGGACATGCTTATACACAATTTTGTACACCCTCTAAGATGGCGGTTTCAAGCGGGTGATGACTTCATTCCATAAGGTCCATACAGGAAGAAAACAATTTAAGGTGTAAATGTTAAATCTTAGATTATAATCATTACTTTGCTTCATTATTTGATGACGTACCAAAATAATAATATAATTGGTGCCCTCGTCCTTAATACGCTGGACAAAGTTGGCCAGATTTTCTTCTCCATAAATCTCCTCGTCAATGGTGAAGTCTCTCTGTCTGTCCATATAGTCAATATCACCGTAGAGCACGTCCTGTGTGTAACAATCAATTCACAATATCAATGTTTGCCAAATTTTAACACGAAAATTCTGTAACGTTTGTTTGATTGACTTCACCGCGTTACGCATGGTATTTTGCGTAGCGCTGGGCGCATTCAATCAAAGCTTTACAATAAGCAGATTTATCTGGGTCTTCCTGTGCCTTAAAATTCTGGGTCTTCCCGGCCTGGGTCAACGTATTTATGATTGATATATAAGATGTCATAACTCACGTGCAAAAAGTCAAGTAATTGGAAGTGTATAGCCTTAGATTCACTGGGAATGGAATAAATACTGCCTTTTTAGGTCAATGTTCACTTGATGGATATAAAATATCCAACATGCAGAACTTGAAGGCAGGAGACGCAGTGACGTTGGTGAAAGCCTGTCAATGGGGTCACTATACACGGCACAGGAAACCGGGATGGATCAGTGAATATGTGACCACCAAAATGTCCGATAAACGGAAGAAATTTATGTGACACGGTCATTCAGAAGAAGAGTTTGATATGATAAAGAGGAACATATTCTAAGCATTCTGTAAAATTTTCATTCATTTCTTATGTTTGGTTCTCGAGATATTAGCAATTGAAGTTGACACATTTCCTACCAAAAAAGAACTTGAAGTAAGCAGATGTGATGTCATGGCTTCGCATTGAAGTATGTATTACACTTGTTCCTGTAAAGCTTTCACCAAGAAGACTAAACACAATATTCTATTTAACTATATAATATAGTCTTCTTTTCTGGATAAAAATTTAAAAGATTAAAACGTATGCTTGAAAAACACTTACATGAGGAATGTTATATTTTCTCATTCTGTCCACAACTCTTGTAACGTTTTCAATGCCGTTGTAACCGTAACGAGAAAGATGGAAGCCAAGTGCCCAATACGGTGGCATGTAGGGACGACCTATTAACTAGAAAAGTGAAAAATATTTCAATAGTGCGAGTTTCATTCGATTCACGGCTGTTCTTATGGTAACACCATACGGAGGTATAAATTTATCAAACACCAACTTGCAATTTAGTTGAACTAAATATTTATTTAACATGCTTCAGAGTCTGTTTTAAGTGAGGAAACATGTGTCATGCATTAGGAAACGTGAATGTTTATCATGTTATTGCAACAATTCAAGTGATCAAAGGCATCGGGGGGGGGGGGGAAGGGGGGATGACACTCACAGTTCAGCAATGATTCATAAATTTTCCAGTGTACTCGGTTTCGCAAAGGGGAATACCGATTAGTACAAGTCTCCCTACAGGTTGTGTAACAGTTTCCTGATTGGAAGTACGTGTAGTTCTAATACATCACTTATTGGTTACTCGGACTTTTATGACCCTCGGGGCCTGACTAAGGGATAGAATAGCTTGTTAAGTGCAAACAGGCATGAAATATTAAGTGATTCCTTTTCAGCAACAATTTTACATCATTTCAAAGTCATTGACTACCCTGGTAGAATGTAGCAAAATCAAGCGAAGGTGGAAAACAATTTAAAAACTGTAGCTAGCTCGTTGTTGTCACTAACCAACGTTAAAAGATGAAATATTTTGATATTATTCTGTACAAATGTTGGAGCATTCGATTGCATTGTTTTATCGTGTCAGACTACCACCTCGGATTTTTCGCACAGAATATTGCAATTTCTGAACAAAATATTATTGCATTGATTTGTCCCATTTAGAATCTTCGGTCCGCCATCAAATCAAATCACTTGCATATCACCTACTTAAAATGTAACTAACAATCTCCCACCTCAGTGTATTGTGAAACAACGTCTTCAGGTGTTGGTCCGAAAAACATATAAAAGTCAAACACTCCGCCAATATGTCTGTAAGTAAGAGCTGGTGTTGGTTGCAAAGATACATCTGTAGACCAATGTAGAGGGCAGCAAAAGGTTTTTTTTTTTTTTTTGGCAAAAAATTGCAGTTGCCGTTGAACTTAAACAGTTTGTCCTATTACTTGGATCTTAAACAACATTACAAAAATATTGAAAAGGCAAATTGGATATTTTTACATTTTCCTGTTGCCAACAGCAAGGGTCCAGTTGGCCACTACATTGTCGATAACTATCAATTAAGGAAATGTTTCTTCACTAGAGTTTTGGTGGTATAGAACGAATGTGATATTTCCCAGGGAGCTGCTTCACCTTAGATTTCAAAGAAAATGTGTCATCGCGGCTGTCTCCTTGTTTCCTATATTTAACAACATTACGTATACGTATTAAGTTGGTAGGTTACAAAGTTTAGCTGTCATGTAGGGAGTTTAATAAATTGCTGGAGAATTCACTTCTATCTGTTTTAAGTAAAGTTGCTATCGCTATTTTCTGTGATGCATGCTTGATCATAGTCATAAAGTTTGATTAAGTCTAAATCCATGCGTAAGCTAATGTTACCATTTCTGTGAGAGTGAGGACACTTTTTACTGAAACCAATAACCAATAGATAAAAGAACGACATGTCTTGTCACTTCTAGATTCATTAACAAACACGAAAAATACGATCAAAGTTTACTGATATGTCACCTCCTTTCTACCACCCCCCCCCCCACTGCCCCACTATATTCTCAAGATTTCCTTTAACTAGTGGTCTCTTACCTAAAAAAATTCTTGTAGCAAATTTGACTTGAAGCTTTAATAGTTCCTGCTTACAAGGTCATTGCTTAATAAAGGAGCTCATACCTTGTCCATTGGCATTGTTCAAGAATACTCCATGAGCATTGAAGTCATTTTCCAGACACAGATAAAACGGATGGGTGCCGTACAGATTGGCCTCAGGCTATAACAATAAAAATAAGGAAAGAAGAGGGTGCTAAAAAAGAGAGTGCTACAATTGAACTTATCATGTTACTTGTCTTATACTCTATACTGCCCTATACCAATTGTTTCATATATAAAATAACTGTTCCATTTTAAAGTGTTTGGATTTCTCCTAAAATAAGGTTTTGTATACAAATTTCTGACATTTGAA
>WURT03097127.1:0-18413 GCA_009936505.3 Holothuria glaberrima
GTATGAATACAAGGATGATTTTTGAATCCGAGGATGAATACGAGGAAAAATTTTGAATCCGAGGATGAATACGAGGAAAAATTTTGAATCCGAGGATGAATTTTGAATGCGAGGATGAATACGAGGATGAAATTTGAATCCGAGGATGAATCCGATGATGAATCTAAGAGTATGAATACAAGGATGATTTTTGAATCCGAGGATGAATACGAGGAAAAATTTTGAATCCGAGGATGAATACGAGGAAAAATTTTGAATCCGAGGATGAATCCGAGGATGAATCCGAGGATGAATTTTGAATGCGAGGATGAATACGAGGATGAAATTTGAATCCGAGGATGAATCCGAGGATGAATTTTGAATCCGAGGATGAATCCTGTGATAGCTTCAGATTGGTTCATTTATGAAGTGGGCTCCTGGGTTGCACCATCCTATACTGAGCCTCCAAAGACAGAATCGGAACATATTTTGTATTCTTAAATTTTTTAGTGGGGCCTCTGGAACGAGAAACTTGTGGCAGGGTTAGCATTCCACAAATCCCCTTAGCTAAGCCAATGGGAGTTCTACATGATTGGGACATGTCCATTAAAAGGAGCACTCTATTCTTTTCTAGCTATTTTAAAAGAACCGAGGTCACACGCCCTCAGTTCCCTTCATGTTCTTTCCCCTACTTCTTACTATGACGTCAAATATTCAATAAAAGTCAGTCTGACGAAGAGGATACAAAAATAGCTGTGGGTGTTTTTTTTACGTTAGGCACATTCCTCTGAGTTCACGCCTATTTTTGCACTACATGACTGTCACCGCCCCCTGCTAAGCCCCTCTCTCAACCAACTTTCACTCATCTCAAGTTGCGTGTGTGTTGTGAGTCTAGTATCGCTTTAAATATCTGAATAATATGTATATAATGTACTTTTGTCATATAGTGAATATTACTATGCATAAGGCTTCATAAGTCATACTTATAGTGAGAAGTTGTATTTACATTAGCTCTTGCCTCTAACACAGGTTCTTTTTCGCTCCCTGCAGTTGCTGTTTTTTTTCTGAAGCCCTGTAGTAATACGTCATTGATAGTACACATCTATTGCCGTAAATTCTTTTATTTCGCAGCGTCGTTCAAACATGTTAAACTTACAGGAAGTATTTATCGAGGTAATATTTTACTATGCAGCCAGTTTTTATAATTTTTTATTTCTGTGTTTGTCCGTATAGTGTATGGCAAGCACCACACAGCAAACGATAACGTGTAGGAAAAAAAAAACCCAATATCCCTGCCAATTCCATGAAAGATGCATACCAGCAACTTGACCCACTTCTTATCTTCCCGAATCCTCCAGACTACAACTGTCATAGAAAAGTAATGTTTAGAACTAATTGTAAGCTAATCACAATTTAACGGCTATAAAAACCATTTACTTGCTGAATCCCCGGGGAAGGGATTGGTTTAGAAAACAATGGGTCTGGGGCTGAGCCACTTTCACGGGCCTATCTGCCTATGTAAACGCATTCAAATGGAATTTTTTTTTTGACCTTCAGGCTGTGCAACAATGAACATAGGAAAATTCTCTAGGACTTAGAGAGGGAAAACATACACTCTCATTGCCTGTATATAATGCTATTTTGATCATTCTGTTTACACTGTTGACAGTATGTAGGGCTATTTTAAAACGTATTCGGTGTACGTATACACGAGTGTATGACGTAGCAAAAACAAAAGTATCTTAAAAAATATTCGTCACGATGCCTCAGCGGGCCTGGGACTGCAGCCCTTTCAGCCCCGCCTTAATCTGGCCCAACTTGAGGGACATACCAGGCTACTTCAATGAACCATTTCGCGCCCTCCGCACTACATAAACGTGGAGTTTTCAAATACTCCTATACGCTTGACTGTACCTTTTAACAACATAACTTACGTTATGCCCTTTGGGAGGAAGGTCCACCCAGACTCATTCCAACCGCTCAAGCTATGTCACTGAGATCGGGAGCTTAATTTTGTTGAATTTAAAATAAAGAAACACCATTAATTAGACTCACTGCAAATACATATTTGCCTCTACAGCGTGATATTGTGTTAACGAAATCTTATCACAACAATTGATTATACAGAAAATTCCTTGAACTCTCAGAATATACTATTGGTTATCGTCAGGTGGTGCATTGACAAAGAGACTGTTAAAGATAACACCTGTACCAGTTTTATCTCATCCAGAGTTCCCATGATTGGTTAAACAGTCACGTGACGCTCAATCTCATATCTCGCTCCTGGTGCATGAATTTATAAACTGGACTTTGGTTTCAATCAAAATCTCGGACTTGCGAGTCTTAAAGAAAGGTAAGGATGAATTTCTCGTTATTCTTTACTGTTTGATTTTTGTTAGCAGATAAGGCACTTAGGTTTAAATGTTATAAGTGCAAATTTTAAGTTCGATGTACAATGTTTCAATATTATACCCTGTGACCAAAGAATGTTTCATGATTTATTTTTCTTCACTTATAGGAGGTGACACTAAAGGATAACAAGGATAAAATAAAAAGAGAATAAAGTTTAATGGCAAATCTAGTCGCATAACGAGCAGGGTTGTAGAGTAATGAGTTCATGTAACGCCGTTGATATAACGAGTTACATTTTGAATAACGAAAGCATGTAACGAGTTATGTTCCCATTCCTTAACAATGAAGCAAGTAACTACGAATAACTGTACTTAAAATAAGAGTAACACCGTTACATTATTACTCGCCACTTTCTTGTTAACGAATGTCAACAGCGGCTGCAAATTACGTGTTCTTTGGTCAATTGTCAGGGCATTTCCCGAGTGGACAACATTTTGATAAGTAGAGTTCTCGCAAAATTTTTTTTATCGCTACAGTTGCCATCATCTTCATCAAATATTTTTCATAAATTGGAATCACAAGCTAACAGTAGGTATGTCTGTGTGTGTATGTGTGTGCGGAATCTCGTCTATTCACTGTATGTGTTTAATTCAGGGTGGACTGGTGTGTTTGAAGCGATCGCAGCAAAAGTGAGGGCGTTCCCTGCTATAAAACTCACTTTTGAGAAGTCAGCTGACTTCAAAATCTGTGGGTCTGGCAGATAAATGTCAGACTCTTCTAGGTTGAATATTTATGTAAAACTGGCAACCTCGCGGCATTGCCGGAGCCTTGTATCCTCATGCCTGTAACGCCGTATATCACGGTAGCATAAAAGGCAGTTAATATATTCCCTACAGAGAACAACTTTAGTTGTTGCTTTAAAATGCTAGACATTCGTTAAAAGGCTTGTTTTCTCATTTAACTATATCTGCTCCTCGAATCATCCGGGACCATTTCAGTGCAGATCACGGGCAGCAAATTGTCGGTGGGCCGACACTTGAAACGCTAGGCCCTACCCAGTCTTGAATTAAAGATCCACAGAGGATAGTTTTGAAATTTGTTCTTTAGTCATATAAAAGGCTGCAGCCTAATTTCAAGTTATTGGCATATTACTTCTTCATGTCCCCACTTCGTACATAATGCATATTGAAGTAATTACTTTTGTACTGTAACGGGTTACTCTTCAGTAAAGAGCAGTTCCATTTTCAATATTTACAAGTAATTGTAACCAGTTAAAAAAGGCAACTGTATTGGTGAAAGTGACTCTACCCTGCTAACGGTCCCATTCAAAGTGTAAAAGGAACTAACTCTATCTTAATAGATCATTTTCTAATTAACAATTACAAAGAATTATGGGATTGGGTATAGGTGTGCTTTATTTTTATTAATTGTATATACTTTACTGTGCCCATAAAACGACGAATAACAAAACTATGTCCCACAATCCTTTGTAATTGCTATTTGGAAAATGGTCTATGCACGGTTCAGTAGTAAAAGTGTTCCTTTGTGCACTTACCTCTTTTTGCTAGATGGCAGAAAATCGTATCTAACAATATGTTTTTTAAGTGGAATCCCAGACCCCGCTTAGTCTTTTTGCGTATGTTGGCTCCTCGCGGATTCGAGCTTCGTCCCCACAAAGTGAGCCGCCACTTCAGGTTGTCGTTCACACCTTACCCATGTCATTTATAATTCTGTCTGACAATGTGGTGTCACTTAACATATTATGAAGGGAGAACGAAAAAAATAGTAATTATTAGGCCAGCCATTGGCCTGAAAAGGCTTAAAAGAAGTTATGTGGGCATTTTTTGCACAAGCAGTAAGCCATGCTAGATCTAATAGTAATGAATAAAGTTAGGGGGCTGGCACGTGTGAAAATCGTTTTTGGGGTCATTTTTGGCCATTTTTGGGCAAAAATATGATTTTCATGATTTTTGTGTATGATATATTCCCAAGTAATTTACTATCAGAAAAGTATAAATTTTAGTCAATTTGAACCCTATTAAAAAAATGACTTTTATTGTTTTTTATTACTTTTCTGCATAATGACTACAAGGCAATTTAAATCAACTCAAATTCAATAATGCCAACTGGTATTTAATTAGACTTTATAAAAACATCACATTTAAAAAATGTTCTTTTTTGGCAAAATTATCAACTTTTTACTTTTTTAGGGAAAATTACAGGGTTTATGATCATTGAATGTCAAAATTTTTCACTTTATCACAAATGACTAAATTATGAAAATGTACTGGTAGGTATTTTAGTCGATAGTGAACTATTCTTGTTCTCATAAGAAAAGATTTCCAACATAAAAATAATGCATATCATCGTAACACTATTTTGATATACCAGTGATTATTTGCTATAGAATGTCTTTACTTTCTTTGTTTTTTGTGACTTTATTTTGTCAAAATTGACCACAGTAGGGTTCAAATTGACTAAAATTTATACTTTTCTGATAAATTACTTGGAAATATGAAATACACAAAAATCATGAAAATCATATTTTTGCCCAAAAATGGCCAAAAATGACCCAAAAATGATTTTCATACGTGCCAGCTCCCCAAACTTTATTCGTTACGGTACCATATGAAGATGGGATCTAGCATGACTGACTGTTTGTACTAAAAAATGCCCACATAACTTTTTTTAAGCCTTTTCAGGCTAATGGCTGGCCTACTAAATTTAAAGCTTTCTATTTAGAGAAAATGTTTCTTGGGTAGCCGCCCCGCTGGCCTATTGGCTACGAGGTAGCCTTTTATAAGATAGTTTTCTTTACATTTTTTCCTTCCCACCTCTTGGTCGTTTAACCTGCCCAGCGCCCATCTGACAAATTTGTACGACATCCAAGAAAGGTTCGCACCAAAGACATTATAAGCATAGATACCAAACTTAAAATGGCGCGGTGACCCCTTATGGAGGCCAAAATATCGGGGTGGGAGTGCTGGTCACTACTCAGTCGTTTTGAAAAGAAACAGGCAAATGAACGCCTTATCAAAGTATCAATACTTGTTTTTTCGGAATGCTTTTAAGAAGTACGACTCCTCAATAAATTCCACTTAAATAAGATACGTTATTTCTTCATCGTGGCATTCCACATATGTACATTTGAAAATGAACGCACAATGACTGGTTTTGCAAGTTCATGAACATTCATTGGTCAGTTTCTATGGCATCTTCAAGTGATGCACTTTTATATGCGCGTTCAATTGCTCACGTGCTCACAACAGGGAAGCAACTAGCGCGTTCGTTTTCCGAGCACGCATATGTGTGCGTCAAGTATTCCGGCAGAAAATACACAGAAAAAATGTATACTGCACGCAAATCGCCGATAAGAATAGCGCGTATGTCAAATCAGCACTTCCGCCGGATATTTGCGTCTCCGTGAGGAGTCACTTTCCGTAACAGTGTAAGTATAGGAGTTTGGTATCTATGCTTATAATATCTTTGGTTCGCACTTCCTAAAGCGCCCTCGTTAAAGAAATACTGCCCATATTCCATCGTCCATGACCCAAAGATTAAACATGGCAACAAATAGGTTCGCCCGCTGCAACGTTTTATATTGCAGCGTTATTGGAGTCGAATTCACTGTTTGTTATTCATGACAAGATCCAGAAAAATTTACAGGTTCCAGCAAAAGCTTGGGATATCTCTAGTAAAGCCAGCATATAACAGCTAAAACTTGTCGCTCGCTTTGAGCTCAGATCAGTGGTTATTTTGGGTTGTCGTTTTGTTGCAAAACTCTGTTGGCAGAAAGTGTATACCGAAAAATCGAACATATTTTCGGGTTTAGTCTGCCACTTTCTATCCTATCTTGTAAGGCGGCGTTATTTTTTACGAAATATGACGATTGCAACTCAGGCAAAGGGCACACCGCAAAGAAAATTTCGCTTTATCCATTTGCTTTACCTTGACATAGGCCTTTTATTAGTGGTGTCATTACGTTCCCTGACCCCTTCTGAACCCGGTACTTATCCCGCATACGTAGTTTTTGGATAATCGTTTATATCAGAAAACATCGCGAATGTAACGTAATTGATTCTGGAGTGCTGAAATGTCTTAAAACCTGCATTTTCGCCGCATTCGTGTTATTGTTAACCCTACTTTCGAAATAGCTAATTTCAGCGGGTCAGGCACGGCCTGCTAGAATGGCACAAATTTGTCAATATAATTGCGGGATCTCTTTTTCTAAGTTGTATACAAGTGCAGCCATCGGAATTAAGAACCTGACTTCACCTGTCAGTGTGAAGGCTGTTTGTCTAGCAACGTTCAAATATACCTTAGGAATATCAAAACTCGACAGGTGAATTGTTTAACCCCCGCCTCTATAATCTTAATAAAAACAGTTGCAACGGTACTGACATGGCAAATTCGCCCCCCCCCCCCATCCGTTGTGTTTTACTATCACTGGTAATCAGTAAAGCTCCTCATATCCCCGAATAAAACACAGAACATGAAAATCTTATGGGATCACCAGAAGCGAAGTAAAGAGGGAAATTCTTATTTCAAAATTGCAAATGACAAAGTGCTTCGAACACTGAAAATGCACATATACCATAAGCGCGCTTGGTCCTTGTGGAGGTCATTAAATCATGTTCCAGATGGTACAAGTCTTTTGCCACACAACGTCTATTTTTGCCTACGTAACAGGATATCCAGGACTGCATCCTAACATAAAGTCCTTCACATTGACATTGCACTGAACGATGTTTTTTTTTTCTTCCTTTTTTTTTCCTTTGGGGTCACAGAGTAATAGATTTTAGTGATGCAATAAAATGATAATTAGTAGCTTCAGATATTGATAACTCTTTGTCGACTTTCTCCTCTCCATTTCCCTTCCCCTCGTCTGTCAACCTTTTTCTGAAAGGGTTTTTTCGTACGACAGATTCATCCACAAGGAAACACTGATATGTTGTTTTCGTAAACATGTCTTGTATGTGATTCGTCTAATTACGAGGGGCTACGCCCCCATTGAGTTTATTTCAGTAAGCGCTTAGCCATACAAAGCACTGAAGAGGGCGAGATAGCCTTCTGAGACCAAAAGTTTTTCAAGGTGGGGGCGAGATATGTTAAGATGTACTATGGTAATAATAATCAAAAACTTTCTAGAGGGGGAACCTTTTACGGAGGGTACTATCCCTTCCCGCTTCCGTGACTACCGGCCTGTATTTTATACATAGTGTTGGCGACGAATACTTGAAATAGAAAAGAATTGTACAATAGATTTTTAGGACAGGGAAATTCTTAAAATAGTTACCAAAAATTGGAAATACATGCAGGGTGAATATCTCCGCCTACAGCTAACAGATCACAAGACGACAGATTTGAGGCCAACTCAGACCTCGCCCTCTATCAATTACCCCCTTGATCTTGGGTGCGTTTTAGTCGACTGTTAGTAGGCGTGGCCTAGTTGTAACAGAACCAACAACCAGTTGAAGCTGGTAGTTCTGTTAGATGATTACCATGGCGAATGCGTCGTTCCTGTGACGTCACAATAGACCTGTCAATCAAAAACTAACACTAACAGTTGACAAAAACGCACCCCTTATTTCGGATATTACCTTGTTGGGATTAGCCTTGCACATACCACCCCTAGGAGAGGGCTCTGTTTTCTCAGCTCGTCAGCTTCCCAAACTTCGTTAGGGAGAATGACTAAACAAAGAATATGCCGTACAGCTTTCTACGAAGGCAATGTACATACTGTCTTATCTTACCTGTTTCGAAATAGTTTCCTTGTTCATATCAAAAAGGTGGAAAGGAATATTGCACAATACACATCCATGACGAAATTGCTGTAAATATTTAAAATTAACGTTTTTTTCTTTTCTCATCCGGTAGTAATCTTTCAAAGTCCTGTTTCTAGTTCATGTAACCATGAAAAATGGCAGCAGAGACAATGAAGACCCGTTCAGGGTCAGTGATTTGGCGCCGCGATTATTTTTGTAACGATTTTAAGTGATTTGCGTCAACAATTCCATGTGAAAATGGAAAATTTGGAGGTCAGCAAGGTGAAACGGTGTAAAATTAACACTTCTTATGGCCTTCTAGTTCTCCGTAAATGAATGGAGGGACATATACATTGAATCATAATAGGTTCCAAATGAACACAAAAATATTTTGACGTCATATTCAGGCGTATAATTATCTCTACAAAGTATTTTTCGAGAAAACTGAATTTACCTCTGCGGTCTCCTTCACTAAATTATAAAAGGCCTTCATTTTGAGTTCAAAAGTATGCATCTCACTCCATAGATTGTCTTTGTTTAGAATAAGGTTTGTTGCGGTTCTTTTTTTTTTTTTTTTTTTTGCAAGGGAGCCTCTCTTAAAATTGATTTTAGCGAAAGGGTTTTATGCACTTGCGTTTCTCAGCTAGTCACAAATATCGCTAAGTTTAAGCTATATACTGATACTTAACAAGTCGAGTGGCACTGCACATTTCGTCAAATTACGAAAGGCTACTACTAATTAAGTTTATTTCAGTGAGCTCTTACCCATACAAGGCACTAAAGAGGACGAGATAGCCGTTTGAGGCCAACAGTTTTTCAGGGGTAGGGAGGGTGCGAGATATGTTAATAATGAACTATTGTAGTATTAATCATACATCTAAAGGGCGTAAATTTGTACGTATATGCGTGAATGTGACGTCAAAATACTATTTTTGTGTTGATTTGGAACCTATTGTGATTCAATGCATAGTTTCTTCCTTTCATTTTACGGAGAATTAGAAGGGCATTTGTACAAATATTACTAAGTTCTAGCAATATATCGACTGATACATAACAAGTCAAGTAGCACTGCCCTTTTCTTTCTGTGCCGCAGAATTTCATACAAGTTACTTACTAACAATTGTTTCATGTGTAAATGCGGGTGTTACCAGTCTGTAAGATTCATTTTCGAGATCTAAAAAGTGAAGTAAATGTCAGTTAGTATTCTGGTGAACTTTGTATTCAATTGCTATGTCTGGTTCTCAAGATATTAGCAGATAAAGTTACTGCATGTGTAACGTAGGAGAGTGAACTTTTAAGCAACCAGGAGTGATGTCATTTCCTCCTAGCATTGAGAAAGGTTGTGTGTCCTTTTTTTCAAACCAGTGTTGTTCACCTTGAAATATATAAATACGGGCACGAGCATCCCACGAGGAACAGTGGCTGGTTTCCACAAAGCCAACGGATCTCCTCCCCGTAATCTGACGGACTCGAATGGACTGCTGGCGTTCTTTTCCGTCTTTACCGTACAGACCCTTAGCCAGACAAGGTACTGAAGGGGTGAAATGGTTTCCAGGGGCGCAAAAACTTTTCAGAAGGAAAATGTGTAAAAATGAACTAACTCAATGGCAACTTGAAAATTTTCTAGGGGGCGAAAAAAATTTCAGGGGGGATTCGTTCCCCTTGGTACAGGCCTGTTACCGTGCTTTTAGCTATTCGCTGTTAATCACGATTTTCCCATTAACGTGGTTTTAATTGCATTATTTTCAGGCCTGGCTAAGAAAATGCTAAAAGGGTAATTATAATTGACACTTATCCTAGCAAGAACGGTCTTTTCAGGCGAACCATGGGAAGGTATTTTAGTCAAATGGTTCTACACGCCACGAGCCAACCTATAGTGACACTTTTTATCATGGATCAGCAATATACAACTTTCAGTCCGCGGCTCTCCAAATTTTCGTATCCCGCGAATCAATGTATTCAAATTTGCTTCACTTGCGGCCCTTGACTTTTGACCACAATTTTTATTAGGCGCTCTGTTTAGTCCAGATGGCTATAAAAATTTGCATCTAAGTCAGATGTGAACAGGGAAGGGTCCACACACTGATTAGCTGATTCTCGTGAGTATATACAATCGACCAGGACCGGATTTACCTTTGTGGGAGCCCTGGGCAAATAATAATTCTCCACAAGACTATGGTGGCGCAAGTTGCGAAAGGAGGGCAGAGGTGATAACCCCCCCCCCCCACACACACACACACTCGAAGTGAACTCCATGGATTTCCGTCTTATGAACATATAAGGCTACAAAACGAAAATTAAGCGCAGATAATCTTCACAAACTACCCAAAAATACAACAATGTAATTTTGTGGTACCTCTTTTTGTGGGGGGAGGGGAGGGCTGGGCACGTGCTCCACTGGCTAATTCTTAAATCCGGCCCTGCAATCGACCATGATGAGGGTGGTCGTAACAATACGCAACAGCCCAGACGTAAATCCAAATGGGTTTCAGCCAACCCGAAGATTTCTCTTTAGCACACTTGAAGAAATAAACACAATGAAACATCTGAAAGCAACTGGACTGCAGAAAATAGTTTTAAGGTGCTAAGGACAGCTGTTTTGTATTTTTTTTTGGGGGGGGGGGGTTAGAAATCAACTGTTTAAACTAGAATAGAAGTATCTTTTGAGGAAAACATTGTTGGCTCTTCCTTTCACATTTCAAGCTGTTTTCATGCAATAGTTACCCACGCAAGTAACCCTAGAGGCAATAAATGAGCAGTCGCCCCAAAATTTGCTTTGAAAAATCAGCAAACTCTTGGTAATCTCCTCTTGTTGCATTACAAGCACCTCTGAAGCAATTTTGAACATTACTATATCATTACAAACAAAATGTAAAGCAAGGCGAAACTCTCGTTGAATTTTACAATCACAATATTGTCACATGATCAAAATAGGCCACTCATGGACTAGAGTGACGGGGCATACTAACTCTGATTGGGGTGACTACATTTTCCCCTTAAAGGGAATAAGCAGACGCCCCAAACTTACTTTGACCCTTGCAGTTACTTATATCAAATCTCTTAAATCGTCTTAAAGCCATACACTCGTCACCCCAAAGCATATTTTTAGTGTAGGGGTATCAAAATTCTCAGTTGGTTACTGCTCTTTGATTGACAGCAAAGTTTGAAAATTCAAAAGATGCACAGTAGCTCACAATCCACACAATGCTAAGAGAGTGCTTGGATTACACATTATAGCCTTGCATGCTCGCCAGGACATAACCTTGAAGTAATAAAATAAGTTTGTGTCTGCACAAGGAGTTTTATATAGTTATGGGAGGAGCTACAATTTGCATAGTTGGGAGAATTGCAACTGTCTGGGATGACAAAAATTGCCCTTTAAATCGCCTTAAATCTATTGCAAGTATCTTTCATAAAATTTGAGAACATAAATTTGGTATACTCTAGGTAAACGAAGAGGATATTTTGTATGAATTTAAAAAAACTCAGTTATGAAATTGTTGTCACATGATTATCATAAAGAGAGAGTCATGAATTAGGGTACCCGGGTATACTAATTCAATTTGGGGTGACTGCAATTTCCCTTTAAAAGAGGCGCAGCGCTTCCTTTTATATCCTTTTCACACGTGCCATCATTTTAAAACAGTATTTTGTAAGGATAGGTACAAGACTACATCGAATTAAGTATATTGACACTTTTTAGCTGTTTAGCCTTATCCCTGAAAATTTCTGTCTGTATTGAATTGGTATATTAAGCTAACCAAGTATAATTTTCATTCAACTTGTAGGTCCACCCCGAAATTTTATGGTGTAGACAGGTGGTCACAGGTGTGGGAACAATAGTCACCATGATAAGGTAGGTTATTTTAATAAGCAGGGACATAACGCTTTAATACCGTACGTAAGAAAGTATGAACGCCCATTCATCCCCATGCATTTCAATATAGAGGACGTGCGTTGACGTCATAGCACACAGTTTTGTCGGTCATTTTGGACGGCAAAAACGGAATTGCCGCCTACTCAGGTATTTACAGCTGTTTGCTTATTTCTTTCGTTGTGTTTCCAAATCTTGAATTTCGTTAAGTGAAACTTTCTTTTTCTGCTCGTGGAGACATGTGCAGCATATGATAAGCAATAAAAATATTTTTAGACCAAAAATATTACTCACCAGCGAGGTTAAAGGCCCTTTTTAAACCAGCCTTGCGTGGTAAGTCAATGTAATAAGGGGTGGTTTTTGCGGTCCAGAGAAATAAGTCATCTGCACGTTCTCTATACCCGCAACTTTTAATTTAATTTCAAGTTTTCTAAATGGTTCATGTGAAGACAATTCCTGCTGGCTTCTCCAACCGTTGGGGAAAATCTGAAACTATCCCTAAAAGGAGCTACGACCTCGAGAGGTCACGAGACAACAAAAATCTATCAGTCAATATACTTTGTTATGGTCATGGGGTCGGTCGTCCCCCGCCCCCTTGTAGAACTCGAATGGACGGCTGGGTTTTTCCTCAGCTTTGTAAGGCGCTTTTAAGCTATTCGCTGTTACTAACATTTTTCAATTAGATTTTAACCGCTTTATGTTTGAGGCCTAGAAAATGTTCGAAGGGTGATCATAGTCAGCACTTTATGATGCCAGTACGAATTGTCTTCTTCGGCGATCTAAATGAGTTGTTTAGTCAAATCGTTCTACATGCCACGCGCCACCCTATATAGTGGCACTTCATATGGATTAGCCATAGGCGTAGGAAAAGGGGGACAGAGGGGGCGACCGGCCCTCCACTCTCGATGGTGGGGGAAGCCTTGTTTCGCCCCACCTTTTGATGACACGCTGCTAAAATATGGCATTGAATGCGATGAAATTACTTCAAAGTTTGTCAAACATTGCACCATTTTGCATCTAGGGCACTTTAAATAGTCAAAAATTTTCCAAAGGGGAGGGGACACCCTCCCCTAAGGCCCCGCCTGCCCTAGGACATTGGTCACTAACATACACTTCCGTCCCTCAGTCCCCCCCCCCTCCACTTTCAAACGGCTTCCTACGCTTATGTTAGCAATATCCAACTTGATGTCCATTCTTGCGATTGTAGAAGCAAGAGATGTCTCGAACGGCTTTAACACGACAGTTCTTTAAGTTTTCTGCGTTTAATGCCTGCATGGTCCTTCCACGTTTCCATTGCATTATTATAGCTGGGGTACATGTTTTACAACCACGTATTAAATGTCATGGTTATCTGTCATAACAAGTGTGGCATCGTAACTCTCTCAAAATGATTGCACAGTTTTAGCAATTCCTAATTCTAGTATTCTACAAAAATTCCAACTAAGTTTGCAACTAGTCCATCAGTTCTAAGGAGAAAGAAACTTTATCAGCCTCAGTTTTAGCAGGGAGCTGTTAGGAGCTCCCTACTAAAAGATAAACACGCCTCGACACACAGGTGCAGGCACCTTGCAAAAAGCAAAGTCGGCTTGTTAACTGGTCCACCCGAAGGTGCTTCAGTCCGGCGCGCAACCGACTTCGTCGGCTGGGCAACCGATTTTAGAGGCGAGCCTATGCCAAGTGGGAGGAAAGCCGGAGTATCCGGAGAAAAACCCACGTACATCGCGCGGGATTCGAACCCATGCACATGTGAAACATTGGTGCACAGCAGCTGGAATAGACCACTCTGCAACTCGACGACCCAACAGGCAGGCACCTTGACATTTAAGGATCCTTATATAGGATCCAATAACATAGCTGACGTTATACATGTCTACGAAAATTTTTGTGTAGGTCTTACACAAAGAAGGATTGTAGCCAAATTTCCTTCCGCGAGTCGCTTTTCATGCCGCACGACAGACACACGGGAACGTTAGCTGAGCTATGCAACATAAAATGAAATTTTTGAACTTTACGTAAACATATGTTACGTTGTATGGGAGAAAGGGCTCGTTTTATTGAGCTACATCCAGCGGAACTATGGCAGAAACTGAAATATATCTACAGCACGCGAAGCGCCCCGAAAAATTTTAAGGTTCCTGTTTAAGAGGCAAAAACAGGAGGTCAACCGTCGGGGCAGTTGGTTGCAGTCGGGGATTATACATACTTTATCGAACCCGCTAGGGATCCCCAGATAACTAAAAAATCCTCCGACTGGGGGGGGGGCGTACTAGCCTTCCACGACGGACGGGGCGTGAGGGCATTCCCCTGCCCCCATCTCTTGATTTGCCTCAAACAGTCAAAATTGCGTATATTGTTCGACATAACAGCGTTTATGCAACGTACATTATCTTTTAAAAGAATGCATGTAATAAGCATAAATTCGTTATTTCAGTTAAAAAACTGGAGGCCGCGGTTCATAAGTATCTTCTTTCGAGCAAAATATGCAGACCGACGTTTGTCAGCTATGTATGCAGGGAAGCCTAATGTTATATATGCAACGCAGTCATGGCAACGTTAGGCTGCTGTTTTACGTCGCGTTTGAGACGATGATGTTACTTGTCACACATGAATAGCAACAACAGATTAATTACGCATTAGAAAATTCGCCCTCTTGAAAGTTGGACAAACTTATTCTGTCCTTGAGGTCTCTCCTTGTTTTACAACTGACAAAAATCCACATTCTTGCAGATTACTGACATTGTCCAGTGACCACCTATACTTCTAAGGGAATCTGCACTCCCAGTCTTTTGTCGGGCTGTGAAGACCTGGTAGAAATTCCAAGGACATTTTGTTGTTTGCGATTCTCTATTGTTAAAAGAAAATCGGCCAAGTCGTGACGCTATCGGCCAGGTCATGACGTCCGCTTTCAAGGGGGCAGATTCTTCTAATGGTACGCTGATAATCGCGATCATAGGGCTACCAGTAATGAACTAAAATCTTTTGTTTCCACTCCTGCCACTAACTTG
Organism: Holothuria glaberrima; assembly: GCA_009936505.3. Taxonomy (NCBI): domain Eukaryota; kingdom Metazoa; phylum Echinodermata; class Holothuroidea; order Aspidochirotida; family Holothuriidae; genus Holothuria; species Holothuria glaberrima. Next base: position 14,976 of record WURT03097127.1, read on the forward strand.
CGTGACTTCTGCTCATCTGCTGATGGTAACACTAAGAATTATGAAGTATTATTACAAATACCCAAGTTGGTGAAAATTTGACCCGAATTTGGTCGTTTTTTACCCTGAAGGCATATTTTCACAATATTTTTTATAGTGTAGGGGCGGCATGAATCTCCATATCCGTGAACTTTTCTATCTGTGCATCCTAATTTCTAGCAAAAGTGTTGAACGTTAATTCCAACTTTCTTTTTCCTCATTCCTCACAGCAAAATCTCTGGGATTCTTTTTCTTGGAGTTCTGGCTTCTTTTGTGGCGTCAGTGCACTGTAAGTTTATGCAAATAAAATTTTCAAACATTTGAAAAGGTAACAGTGTAGTTCAGTGTTTAGCTATGACGTTTTCTCAATGTGACATTTACTGATCTGTGACCTGGGGGAGGGATGTAAGGTGAAGGGGTGTCCCCCTCCCCTTTAGAAAATTGGAATTTGGAAGGTGACTAGATCGCAAACGGTGCAATATTTGGGTGGATATCTGTCCTAATGAGGAGCCCGGCCGGCGCCACGGACGTTATGCATAGAATCAGTCTACTTTCTGAACTTCGAGATGAAAGTAGGGTAGTGGGGCTCGAAGTTTAAAATGAAAGCTTGTGAATAAGGAAGTCCTGTCAAAATTAAAGCAGACAAATATGATATGCTGGCAGCAAGGAACTGGCAAAATTATTCTGGTGAGGCTGATTCATTTGTCGCCGTGTATGCGACATTGTCGCACAAATAGGGGCTGGCTAAAACACTGGTGTATTTTGATACTAAATCATAAACACATCATTTTACCTACTTTTAAGAGAATTCAGGTCGAGTATGATAAATCTTTGAATGGGTTCATTATTAAACAAAGCTACTCAATTTTGAACCGAATAAAGTAAAAAAAGTTGACAAGACTCCGGCTCTTGCTCGAATTGACTAGATTGTGTTTAGAGTGATCCAATAACTTCACTTATGACATAAGCGTAGGAACAGGGAAGAGGGACTTACGGCCCTCGCTAAACTGTGGTGTGCGGAAGTATGCTTCTGCCCCTCAATCCAAGGACGAAAAACCCCTATTTGTTTCCGCTGTAAAAATGTCAAAATTTTGCAATACTTTTCTTTAAAACTGGCCCAGGTTTTTTCACCATATTGCATCTAAAGACCCTTAAATATTCATTTTTTCCAAAGGGAAGGGGGACACCCCTGTACCCCTCCCCTTTTTGTTCCCCTCCCCTTACACCCCTCCTCATGGCGGCAGTACGAAACAACGTCCAGCTCTCCAGTCGAGAAAAACTTCCTAGGTCTATGTCTGTGGTATATAATTACTTTGGAAAAAATCACAAGCTGTCTAAAATCCATTTGCTTCAAACAAATTTGTGGTATGTTTTGTAGTGACGCCACCAGACTCTCAGAAGAAGGTGGAAAGTGGTGGTCGCGCAAATTTTTCTTGGGGGCAAATAGGGGGGAACAGGAGCGGACTGGGGAGAAAGCGGGAGGGCAAAAGCCTTGACGTTTGGGTAAAATGCCCTTTCCTTTACCCTCCTCTTAGCAGCGCCACTGATTTCTTCCTGTCGCAGAATATAATATCGGTATATATACCGGTAATCGGTATATTTATCGGTAATATACTCCCCACTACTAAACTTAGAATCTTCCATTTTTTTTTCACTTGCTTGCTAATTTTAGCAAAATGAAACAAAATAAAATAACGAGCAGTCCTTTTTTCCCTTGGTTTTTGGTAACATTTTGCAACATAACTGTAACTTTTAAAGGGAAAGATGCGGTTGTCGGTTGCGACTGTACCTTGAATCTTCCATATAAAGATACAATTAAAGCTTACCAACTTTAACACTTGCAAACGAGCAGACATTCGTTCTCCCCCATTCCCTGCTTCCTATTCAAAAGAGAGTAACCCTAACAGAAGAGGGGGGGGGGGGGGAAGGAAGGGGGGGGGAGAAGGGGGGGGGGGAGGGAAGGAAGGGGGGGGGAATAATGTTAAGATAGCGATTTGCAATCATAAAACAAGAACTTTCTGTTGAACAAAGTATTCTTGTTTCTCTAAAATAAATTGGAGGATATCGAAAAGCAGATAACCATTACCTTGATTACTTCTGTGTGTTTTATGTTGCATAATATATGTTGTTGGCTATTAGAAATAGGGGAGGGAATGGGAGTCCAGACGAATGGACCACTTCTAAACCCTCCCTTACAGATGACATTCCATGCTACTCGATGTGCTTTCCTCTTCCCCTGGTAGTTAGCTAGTTAAAGTTATTGTATGAAATTGAAACCATTGCAAACATACTTCACACTGTACCCCTAACCAACGTTCGACACACACTCCATTGGATCACCCAATAAATAAGTTTACCATAAAATTGGGCCAAAAATTGTCATATGGAGCTCATTCAAGTGGTGCTCTGGTCACGTTCTGTAACTGGCAACCCTTGCACACCTAATCCCTCTACTATAAGAACAAACAACCATTCGTGCTTTCAGTAGCCTACGTAGCGCCTCTGTGGCTGCAGCCCCCTTAGGCTTTTTTCGCAGCGATGAGCTGAACGAAAAAGCTTCCTCTGCTCCGCTGGGTAGGCTTTCAGAAACTTTCTTAAAATATCAACAACCGTATTTTGCCAGTATATATACACCTTATGAACATGTCGTCTCAGGGTCATAGAAACCGAAGTGGGCGTGCACAAAGGACCCGCAAGAACACACTTTTGTGTATCCAGTTAGTGCAGCATTTCCTGTACGATGGTAATTGTCAAGGTATGGCGTCAGTACCTCTAGCTTTTATCACTGGAGTAGGAGCCAGTGAGCCACAACTGGAAAAAGGGCCGTGGCAGGCAAACTGAGCAGTAAAACCTCAACTAACTTACTGGCGTAGGGAACAGGGGGTGCCAGCCCCAGCGAAATTTGTGAGGGCGGAAGTATGCTTTAGCGCCCCCCCCCCACTTTCCAAGCAAGAAACACCGTTATTTGTCTCTTCTCTAAGGAAATGTAAAAAATTTGCAGTAATTTACCGTAAAATTTGTCCAAAATGATGCACCAAATTGCACGTAAGGACCTCAAATATCAAAAAATTGCCAAAGGGCTAGGGAATGTCAAAAATGTGCAGTAGTTTACCTTAAAATTTGTGCAAGATAATGTAACAAATTGCATCTAAGTACCCACAAATATCCAAACAATTCCCATAGGGCAAAGAAAAATAAAAAAATTGCAGTAATTTACCTTTATTTTGTCCAAAATGATGCACCAGATTGCATCTATAAGAATCCTCAAATATCCAAAAGTTTTCCTAAGGGCTAAGTAGTGTCAAAAATGTGCAGTCGTTTATCTTAAAATTTGTCCAAAATAATGCACAAAATTTCATCTAAGTACCCACAAATATCCAAATTTTCCAAAGGACTAAGAAATGTCAAATATTTGCAGTA